>VZTQ01003842.1:147106-296776 GCA_013400755.1 Pelecanoides urinatrix | reverse complement strand
TTATAAAATTAGGAACAAATCTTCTAAGTAGACCCATTAGCAAGAAATAACAAGAAATCTTATTCCCTAAACTACATGAGGTAATTACTATCCTTTACAAAACCTAAAAGCTACAACTGAGTTAAAAACAAAACAAAACAAAACAAAAGCATAAAGCCAATAAGCAATTTTCCCTCTGAATATCTCTAAGTACATTTTATCCGTATGTGGTGGGTTGACCCTGGATAGCAACTAAGCACCCACTAGCCTCTCGCTCATTCCCTCCCCAGCAGGATAGAGGAGAGAATCGGAAGAGCAAAAACAAGATAATTACAGTTTAATACGAGAAGGAAAAAAAACAAGTGATGCAAAGGCAACCACTCACCACCTCCCATAAGCAGACCAGTGCCCAGCCAGTCTCCAAGCAACAGCTCCTTTGGAAAGATTACCCCTCCAGTTTTATTGCTGAGCATGACATTATATGGCACGGAATATCCATCTGGTCAACTGAAGTCAGACATCCTGGCTGTGCCCACTCCCAGTCTCTTGCCCACCCCCAGCCTACTTGCTGGAGGGGCAGAGTGAGAAACAGAGAAAGCCTTGACACGGTGCAAGCACTTTTTAGCCACAGCTAAAACACTGGTGTGTTAGTAACACTGTTTTAGTCACAAATCAAAAGCACTACACCACATGGGCTGCTATGAAGAAAATTTACTCCATTCCAGCCAGTCCCAGTACACTGTATTTGCAATACCCAAGTGGGTAACCTCAAATCAAAAGGGATTAAGCCAGACATCAGCATTCTGGATGGCAGAGGAAACTGTGGGGAGCTGGTGGGTCTGTTACCCTGAAAGAGAACCTCTCAGGCTCAGAGAAGTGGTGACCTGTCTGCTGAGAGAATATACAACACAGTAGAGCCACATCTAAAGACACTGTACAGTTTGTTATGATGCATCATAATGTAAAATGATCGTGTGCCTTTGGAAAGAAAGATTCGCCACTGTGGTTTGTTGAGAGGTAAGGTGCCAAGTAAAAATTAGCAGAGATAGGAGCTGTCTACCAATAAGCATTCTCATTATTCATGTGTCAACAGTTGTCCCAACAAATTCCACCATCTATAATAGCGTGAGCTTCAACTTCCAACCATTCACTTTGTAAGCCAGGTATTTAAAAAAGGATCAAGCCATTCATGGAATCAGTTTTCTAAAGAATCTGTTCTCTTGCAGATTTCTAGACCAGTTCTTTGGTCACTGAGATCAGGGAAAAGATCACTCCACACCTCAGAAATAAGTTTTCTCTGCATCTTCCAACAGTATTTGCTGACAAAAGAGTGCATTTTAATTTGTCGCCATATTGTTTTCTGTGTATTATTTCAGCTATTTTTACTGCGGCAAGAAGAACAAGTATTTCCTCTATGGTATGAGCCTTTTGTCTTTCACTATTAAGAAAGAAATCTCAAAAGAAGCTTCTAAAGATTTATCATTAAGTTTAGTGAAATTTTGTACAGTACTTTCGTAAAATACCGAGTACTGCATGACTTTAAACATTGCTAAAAAACTGTAGAGGTTTTTCTTCACGTTCTGGATGCTTAGTTTTTAAATGTCTTGCTAATCATGATGGCTTCATACTATCATTAGCTAGTATCTCAAAGCACGTGGGGTGAGATTCATCGTTAACAATAGCAGATGTAAATCCGTATTTCAAATAGCCTTGACAATTTAAAATTTTTCTGGCTGACTGCTTGTCAGATCTAATTAGATTGACATTGGTTTTACCTTGTAATGTGGCTGATGAAGAGCTCATACTAGGAGTGGAAGTGTTTGCCATTTTCTTGTGCTTGCATTGTTAGTATTACCTTCAATCCACATTTTCTTTTTAAGCCACTTGACCATTTTGTGAGGATTACTTTAGTTAAAACTAGATAATATAATCCATAAATCCACTTAACTGGGAACTCATAAACTGCAATACTTCACAATAAGCTGAAAACAAAGGAATGAGTGAGGGTGCCACCGACAACGTCTCCGTGTTGTAGAATACTCTCTCTTCCCCTGGAGATTCCTCGCGAACTGTATGTGAGAACTCTCTGACATACAGACTGAGTAAAGGTGCCAGTATTAAGTATCAGTAAAGCTTAATTTCTTTCTTATTTTTCAGATTAAAAAAATAAATAGAAGTTCTGAAGTTTTTGTCACACACCCCAATGGATCGTCTTGTGCACCCCCCTTTGGAGACAACTGCCCTAGAGCAGACCAGTGAACTACCTGCAGGAAAGGAGCACAGATGGAAGATTAACCTGACTTCAAGCTCACCCCGGGTGCCACTCTAACCAGCCAGATGCAGCCAGTATCTTTTCACCATGATATTCTTATAATGTATTGCTAGGGTACCTTAAATGAAACAGGTAAGAATTATTTTCTTACTTATAAAGGTCAGGCTGAGGTTGTTCACATTCAATGGTAGCATGTAGTGCATCGATTTCTTGTTCATTGTGAAATGCCTTTGTATCTTGAACAGCATAGTAAGTCTGGAATGAATAAAAAGGTATAAATAAAATTTAAAAAGTAAGGACAGATATACAAGACATTAATTTGCACATGCACCTCCAGTTCAGCATGAAATAGATTTACTAACTTTTACATGAGAGCTCATAGTTCAAATAAGATGCACCTTTAAATGCTCCTAATTGGGCATCTTCTTACATTATATGCAAGTACCTTGCAGTGTACTCACAAATCAGGTCACTGTGAAACCAATTAAGTACAAAAAATTTGTGCATTATCTCTGTAATCTGTATACCTATACTACACACAGAAAAAATCACAAATAAATGTTTTAAAACTTTCCATAAAATAATAATACTTCAAGAGAAATGAAGTCAACTTGTAGAAACATAAGTTACACAAGTTAGTGTATCTGCTCACACTTACAAGCATGAAGTCATATTGTGATCTGTGCAAAAAATTAAACGCAAACTTTGCCTTAAAAAGAAAACATAGAACATATAATTACTTTATGACTGGATTCACCATCCAAACTAGCTGTTGTAACAAAACACGTTCCATCTCCTCTACTACTTGATAGAAATATTAAGTCACAGGGGAATGTTTCATCTTCTTTTACCATTACAATATCTCCAACCTAGGGAAAAAACACAACAAAATAAAACGCATTTATCACTTATGTAGCAGCCCGAATTTCAGATTTCAAAACCAAAACCTAGGTTCACTCAAATATCTTGAAAACTCATCAATTTTTATTTACACCAGGATTTTACCACAGGAGTAAAGAACTACAGAAATATCTCTAAAAAACTAAATTACACCTTGTAGAATGACTGAGGTCTACCTTTCCTCTCAGGATAACCATTTTGCAAGTACTGTCTTATTAGGCTTTGCAACGTTATTTGAGAGATGGAAGATACTATTCTTGTTTTAAGGCTAAATACAACAAAACATTGTTTCAAAAACAGCTGGAGATGTGAGCTACTCTTGTTGGCTCTTGAGGATATGAATCTAGCTCCGAATATTATAATTAGAGATAGCTGAAAAAGCTAAGAATTCCAAGTCTGCCAATGAAAACAGGATACATTTTCAGCAGAATTTATGACTAGAAGTCCATCCTATTTTTATCCATGTTTAAAGGTGAGCAAATTAATTTCTATTCATGCAAACATAGGTAATATCTTACAGCATGTTGAAGAGTGTCACAGAACAGCCAACAAACTATAAATTCAAAATATTACTGTAAACGATTCATTTGAGAAAAATAGCCTTTGATACATTTTTGGAGGTCATCTTTTACAAAGGAATATAAGAAAAAATGAACAAATGGCAAAGATATACTACATGTTTTAAGAATATCAAATTTTCAATAAAAATCCCATCAAAATACATAATTTTTGCGATTTTTCATGTAGCTCAACATCTGTTCAATATACTTTTATGTCATAATTCATTCTCATAAGATTCAGCTTAATCGTTGTTCTTGTGATAAACTTATAAAGGTAAATTCCAATATCCTTAGCAGTTGGCAGGAGTCAGCTAATTCTAGTTAAGCAAAATAGTCTGATAACAATCAGCAATAGTAACATCTAATAATAAAATTGTGACAGCTCAGGTAAGTTTTACTAACATGTATTGAAGAACCAGAACGATGATAATAAATGAGATTTAACTTCTTGTAGGTATGAAAAAGGCTTTTTTTTAACCAACAGCAATGAAAAATTGCAGATTGTACATATGGTATAGGATGCAAGTTGCTAAGCACACCTGCAACAATCAGGTATGAAAATTAACAGAAGCTTCAATAAGAAATTTTCCATCTTTTGTGTAAACAATGGAGTCTTTTTGAAAATGATGACTGCTAGTGCAGCAGTAGAGCTGTATGGTTTACTAATTTTCAGTCTCTAAATGAAAATTAGAGACATATTAAAACAGTAAAATCCCCATTTCTAGGGAAAAAAAGCTGCACTTTTAACCAATAATAAAAAGTTTGGGGCCATTCAAATTTAGGAAGGGATTAATTTCCTTATGTATTTCCTTTTGATTAAATGACTTCTCACATATCGTTCTGCAGACCCAGGGAAGTGAAAATATGTAGTGAGACAGTGAAGGGGTAGGTTTGGAACAGGAGGCGGTGAATGTCTTGGCTGGAGCCAGCCTGAACAATACAGTGGACCCTGACGGACCAGACTACTGCTCAAGTTGCCTTATTCTTCCAAGATGTATCTTCATGACAACCTGCCTTCTTGCCACAAAATCATTCATTATGAAAGACGGTGACACGATAAATTATAATAAAGCCTTCAGAGTGAGAACTTTACCAAAACCAAACAAAACACTGTTAGGGAATTATCTGGAATAAACTGTTAGGTGACAGAGAATCCACCTATTCCTAGAACAAACTGTAAGAACACCATGTAACTATTTTGATTTTACTAGCTCTCTTTAACACTGAAAACAACATTAATGTAATTATCAGCTATGTAAAACACAGTGATATTACTGCAAGTTTAATCACCTCTACAGATGCCATGAAAGGAAAAATCAGAATTCTTCAGAACATTGAATCGGGCCAGAGAGAAAGTCTGGAGGCCACTTTAGTGAACAAAACCCTTCTGATAGTAAAGTGTCACTACAAGAACAAGAAGCAACAGGCACAACCTGAAACATGGGAGGGTCCATCTCATTTTCACTGTGAGGATGACTGAGCACTGGCACAGTTTGCCCAGGGAGATTGTGGAGTCTCCCCTCCTTGGAGGTATTCAAAACCTGTCTGGACAACCAGCTCTCGGTGGCCCTGCATGAGCTGGGAGGTTGGACCAGATGACCTCCAGAGATGCCTGCCAACCTCAACCAGTCTGTGATTCTGTAAAAAAGAAACCTCATCTTCCAGCAATTCTCTTTTTCCTTTCTTTACTCAAACGTCCACCGGCTTTAGGTGTGGAAGGATCTACCTTTATACAATCTAGCCTGTTTTCTTGCACAATACAGGTCAGAGAATTTTACCCATTTATCCATACATACAGATATCCCTTTCCATGCAACTATTTTCTATGCCTGGTTCTCCTACCATTTAGTTGCTCAAAATACAATCTCTGAAAGGCAAAGAATAGGAGAGAAATTGAGAAAATATGGGCAATAGATTAATTAATGGAATACAAATTCCAATTACATGGTACTTTATTATTATTATTTGGAATATTTAACTGTTTAGTTACACACATGGAATACTCAGCATGTGATGTCTTAATTTTTTTTATTACCAGGAAGCCAAACAAGGCAGAGCAGAAAAAGATGTCCTGAACAAAGATATCAGAAAGAAGGAAACTCCAAACAAGTATCTATCAAATTTGCTGAGTTCTAAAGAGAATAATGATGAAAAGTTAATCTCCTAACACAAAAGAAAAAAAAAGAAGCAGCAGAAATTAATTTCTGAAAATAACATTTAAAATACCAGGAAGAGAATGTAGCAGCATTCAGAAGGCCAATGAAGAGGCTGTGATTTGATGGGTAATGAAGAAAGTATTCTGAATGTGTTTTATATATATGTATGCATATATATGTGTTGTATACATAAGACAAATTGCTAGTGTTGACTATCATAATCAGGCTTAAATAAATTATTAATGTGCATAACCACAGAGGATCAAAAATGAAGAAAAGGCAAAAGACAAATCATGAGTGAAATTCCAAGTTTAAAAATGGAAAATGAAAGGAACAGTTATGAGAGGAGTCAATAAAGCAAAGATAAAGCAGAAACATATCTAAAAATACTTTATTCAGAGGCATTAAATTAAAAATTAGTATATTGTAGGTCTAATCTCCATTAATGTAATAAATGCTACAACATCATCACACTACATTTCTATATAATTTGTTTTACAAGAAGTGTGAAGTAAAGCCTGACTCCTGACATCTGTTAAGTCATAGTTACTTACCCTTAATTTTCGGCTTTGCTTTCTAACCAGTTTACCATGTTGAATGAAATGAACAGGGCATTGGTTCATTGCATTGTCAGCTTTATGTCGAAGCCAATCTTCATAACCCTAGAAAACAGTGAAATGGAATGACGCAGTGATGCACATTTGGCTATAAAGACACAGAACAGCTCTAGCTTGCAACAAAAAATTAAAAAATTATCCTTGTTCAAGATAAGGAAAAAACAAAGAAAATATTCTCACTAGAACAAATGAAATTGTGATACACGTCAGTAATACAGTCATGTTGAACATATATGAAAAAGAGCATTCATGGTTACAATTAGTCAACAAAACTACATATTTTAATGAAGACATTTTGATGAATAGGGATGTTTACAATGTGTAGAGCAATTTCTGGTATTTAAGTGATCATCTCTTGCTCACTTAAGAAAGTCAACAGAGCTCTATTGACTCTTGAGTAAGTGCAAAGTACTTACAGAAGCAGTGGCTGAAAAGATAAAAGTGTAGAAAATACATTTTGGAAGACTGGGACTCCATATTGAAAGATGATAGTCACGACATGACTGAAGGTGGTCATATTTGCTGACTGTCATACAATTATGTCAAACTTTTCAACCCTATATACAATATATATAGTCCTGAAGAATTTTGTTCCAAGAGACTTTGCAGAGTAACCTATTTTGATTGCTCCTTTATCCTATGAATTTGTGTTTTATACAAACAGACAAAGTAAAGGACAGGGAATCTGCAACTTTCCGTTCAAAGGTCCTGCCGTGGGATAAAGATTGGGACTGACAAAGACACCAGTGGTTATGACATGGAAAATATCACTTGTATTCCGTAGCATTTTTACATCTAACTGCCTTGAGCACATTTGAAAAATCAATGTATTATGCAATTCTATTTCAACAGAAGAACTTTTATTAGGAACTTTTACACTCAATGATGTGGCAAGAACTGATTTCAAAAAAATACTTCAATTTCATGGATTAATTTTCACATTAAAAATGAGAGAATACTATAACATCTGTTCAATACTGAACTGTAGAAAGCACTGCAGCTATCATTATGAACTGTAGAGTATAATCAACATATACTGAAGACTTGAACCAAAACAATTTTTATTATCTGTTCATACAGTAAAGGCTAAGGAAATCTCAAAGGTAAGAGTATATTTATCTTATAAGCTTTTGTAGTTCTTATTAAATTAATTTTCAGTCATTATGGAAAAACATAATAGGATGTAGACAGTTATTTAGAAATAAACAAACAAAAGTCAAAGTGTGCTGAGTAAACACAAGAATGTAAATGATTCCTTGGAACACAAGGACATCAAAATTATAAAGTAATTTAGAAGATTGTGTTGAATTAGTGAGACAACATAATGTAGCAACCAGTTCTACTTAAACTACAGAAACAAAAATAAAATTACTCCATCAAAGTTCATCGCAATCATTCTTCAGGCATTGCCCTAAGACAGTCTAAAACAAAAAGGCAGGGAAAATTGAAATGCAAAACAAATAATGATGTTCTTTTTGGTTATATTTTTCTTCACTAAACTACTCACCTGTTTGATAGATGTTACGGTGATGACAAATAAAAGTGGGAGTCCACTTGTAACTGGACTAGTAGGTGTATCAATAATCAACTGCAACAAAAGGGACAAAGATTTTCCAGTTATATTTTTGTGAATGTAAGCAGTCAATTTTTCAAGCAAGACGTTTCAAGTAATTTTTCAGCAGTATGTTACAAAGCACCAAGGAACTTTAATTAAAAAGAACAGTACTTTAATACAAACTTTGAAAAATAACTATATGCTATAGTAAGATACAATACTATACTTAGATCATATCAACATTCAGATGTTAATGCCTAGTAAAAATATTTGCTTGCGAGAGTTTAAGTACCAGACTGGAAAGCTGCAGCTTTGGAGGCAAAATTACTGAGCAATGCTAGAAATCAGCATAGTGCTGTTTTCACATATTGTACAATACAGCTGTTCTTATGCATGCAAGGAATAAATCCTGAAATACTGAGCTGTGGCTTCTGTAATTATATACAAAGAGGTATACTCTATAGAAGGAGTTCAGATAACGAAACTGCTCTGGGAATACGCATAGCTTTTCTTTCTGCACAATCTGGTGTACAAAGTAATACAGCCTTTCACTTAACTTAGTAAGACTTATTCAAGTAAGACTTAGTAAGACATATTCAAGCGATAGTGAAAGATTCAGAATGAAGACACCTAGAAAGCAGTAAACTAGTTATCTGAGGTAATAATTACAAAACTACATATTTATGTACCACCCTAAGCAAGCATTGTATAAGCATCTATATTTTGGTTTCTCTACAGGCTTTAATGACAGCGCAGTTGGAAAATTTCTGCCAAAGCATCATTCTGTTATAAAAAATATTTAACAAAAATAATAGAAGTTTATCGTCCACTTAATTTATAACAATGGCTTTACTGATTTGGATGTTTGTTTATTACAAAACAAAAATTAAAAATGACACTCATTCTTTTCAGTTTTATCAAGAGATGTCTTGCCATCAAACCAGTGATGGTGTCCATTTCTCGTTCGGTTAGATTCACAGTTACAACCCGGAAATGAAACAAAACTCTTTTGTCACATCATGAATGTAAAAGGCTATTCAAGCTCAACCATTTACCTCCCCAGTCTTCAAAACCAGTGGATTTTTAAACCTTTTTCAATTTCTTGGTCTTTTAGGAAGAGTCCAGAAATTTATTAAACAATGGGGATAGCTTACCTGAACAAGGAAAATTATGAGAAAATAGAAGTTAGCTATTCTTCTGAATTGCTCAAACAAATTTTTCGGTACAAAGTTCCAAAACGTGTACTGAAAACAAATGCACAGATTATCAGTGTTTGTGAGAGAAGTATTATTCACATTCTACATTCCAAAACCAAGGAAATTAATAATTCACAATTCAAGATTAAACTGAACAAAAACTGGTAGTAGTTCTGTTATTTTGTTTAATATTATTTAATTTAAATATTATTTATTTACTGAAATGGAATCTTAAATTGGCAGTCATGTATTCCTGGAATCATATAAACTGCCTCAGGAATTTTCTGAGCTGCGATAATCTTGGTACTACGTACTGAAATAATTTTTAACTAGCAACAATACTCATTTAGAGCTTTAGTTATAGAACAGTTCAGTTAAATCGAAGGTTTTTTAAAAATTCCTAGTCACTTCTAACACCGCTTTCAATTCACTTCCATTTTGTATGCATGACTTGAGGAGGTAGGTGGCACTTTCAGAGTTAACTATTCAGTCACAGCAAGTTGACCGAATAATTGTGTCCAAGCCCCTCTTCTCTTCCTTGGCTTGAATACAAGCATACTCCTCAAAATAAACTATAGCACAGAGTATGAGTATATGGCTGCATATTTCTCTACTGATCTTACAAATTATCTAAAATTTAATAAAATGACATAACAAACAGCATATAAAAGTGCAAACAGAAAATGCAAAAACTTCAAAGGAAAAAAATCATATAAAAGTGAGAGAGAAAGGACTTTATATCTAGTCCCTTCCTCTGTGCTGCAGCAGTTTCAAATATAATCTTTTGACACAAATCATTCTGTGGGTCCAAAAAAATTTGCAAGGATTGCTTATTGGAATGCATGTAAAAATGTCAGCTAAAACTGTGTGAAAAGGTGTGAAAAATGGCTTTAGAAAACTAACATTGTATCATGTTGTTATCCAAATTATCATTTGACACACAAAAAAATGACAACTCCAATGTAACTTTCATTTCAAAGGCGACAGGCTAGGAAGCTTCTCCTAATTATTTGCTCTGCTACAAATGTGCCTTGTCTCTTCTTGGCAGATTGCACTGATACTTGCTGACGTGCAAATTATGCCACGAGTTATACATCCTCCAAATTTGGCTCCAAAAGCAAAGACAGCCAGAGCTCTAGAAGAAAAATACTTCTATTCCACCTGCAGATGAAAAGGATCCCCATGCCTTAGTTATACATGAAAACCCTACTATGCAGAGTCATCTCTTTACTTGTTTGAGGTTAAAGCCTGGACATATGTAGGACATAGGAATGAAATGTTCTTTTTCTACCATGTGCCAAAAATCAATATCTATTCTAAATATGCCCTAAGTAAACACCCTGCTTAATAGTTACCTCAATATTAAATCACCTGTGAGCAAGCCAAAACTCAGGCAGGCATACATGAAATAGCTGGAAAGTCAAGTGCTCTCATCGTGCAATTAGAATACTTTTCATCAGACTGGAATGCTGTTTGCACTGCCCACTACACAACTACTTATCTTGGAATTTCAAAACAGAACTGGTTAGACTTGATTATTTTTCCTTGCACAACAGTCCCAATCATTCAAAGCTGCTGTTGTGATATGTGACAATATATACTATGATAATAATTTTTTATTTTCATCATTAACTTTGATTATCAGGCAAATTATCTGTTTTCCAGTCTTGTGCATTTATTTCTTTATGAATCTCTGTCTGCTGAGAAGGAAAAATGAAAAGAGGTTTCAGTGAAAAACTTTTGTTTACATTTTTCTGTTTAGCTCTTTTGACAGAACAAGTGTTTTTTCCATGTTAAAGGGGTTTTTTGACCATTAAAGTTTGATGATTTATACAAGCTCCCCAAATGACCATTAAAAAAATAAAAATGTAATCTCTTAAACAATAACTTCCTGTTTAAATCTCCTAGAGGGTTATTTGACTAAATGTGTGGCCACAGCATACTGTTGTCAGACCAGATATTTAAAACAGCTGATTAAACAACAAAGATTGAATGTTCATCTTTACCCTTAATACCTGATCCTCCTCATACTCCAACCTCAGTTCACTGCTTTCCCTGTTAAGCAGTGGTCTTTCCTGCAGCTCTACTTTTGGTCAGCAACTCTCTTACCTGAATAAATGTGAATGGCCTGGAAGCAGATCATTTTCATGGTCTGAGAGGTGTTACTTAAAATGGATGCTTCTTTAACACAGAGAACTTCTTAAAACTTTATTTTCAATCAACGTGACAGACTTTTAGCACTTTATTACACTGGGTTTCAGACATACAAAGTACATCTTTATTCTGCCCATTCTTCTTCAAAGGAGAAGTAACAATTTTTGAAGGAGTTTAGGCAGGAAAGACAGACCACTAAGATGTCGAGACAGACCTCCCCCTGCCCAACCATCAGTAGCTCAGAGCAGTATCTACAAATGGATGATTCATGTTTAACCACTATAACCACTCCCAGGATAAACAAGAGTGGCTGCCACTCAGATCAAGATTTATCTCATGACTGCATTCAAGGCAGTTTTTCTACCATAGTTAGGCAAGAACAAAATAAAAATCTTCGAAGAAAAGACATTAAAAATGAAGATATTAAATACATCAGATTACTGTGCCCAGATAGAGAGTTAATACCATCTCTCTTCTTCAGATAATTTCTAGTCATGCTCTTTGTAAACTCTGAAAAGCAGCTTAGGTATATTTAACTACCTTTTTTCACTATAAATCACTTGAAAAAAATAAGGTTGTCCAAATAGTTACGCACTTAAAGCTTTTCACTTGGGGAAGGCTTAATTGATCTTTTTCAATTGCTGCAAAAGACTTAAAGGCCAGAGCCCAGACATGCCTTTTGCATACAGGAGGTAATACATCAGTCAGCAAGTACTAGAGTCAGGTCTTCATCCAACAGATGAACACACTGTGCGAACAGTGCATCTGAAGGACTGTGCAAGGAACTGTAAAATGAGTCTGTCTAGAGTAAAAACAGCATAATTCAAGTAGATTTTCTTCCCATTTATAATCGTAATAGCACCTGCAGTGCCGGTGTATTTCTGTGATCATGTGCTTGGACTACTTATGTGCACCTCCACAGCATTCCTGCTCATGCCCCTGCTCCATCTCACCAATTCCTGCATCCTCTTTGCTAATGCCATGTTGCTTCCAGCTCCAACACCTCCTTGTTAGAGCCAGTCCCATGAATTCAAAAATATAAAATAGGGTCTTCTTAACAATGGTTTAATTTTTTTAAACACTGTATTTTGATCTTTTCACTTGATATCTGTGTGTCAGAATTTTGGCTCACATTTCAAACTTTTTTTTCATCCTAAGAGGCAGATATTTTCCTAAGTAAAAGGAGAGTTTCTTAAGTAATCACTTGACATCAAAAGCTGGAGGTGTAAGAAAAAAGCACTCCATATTGCATTATTGAGTTCTGTCAACACCTCAGTTTCTTACAGCTTATTTGTTTTAAACAGTCACCATCTCTCTTCCAACCTGCTCTGGTTTCATTCCTTTCCCTCAACCTTTTCCAATGTTTCTTGTAGATGCTTAAAATTATTCTGACAAAAATATCTACTATGTTGCTTCAGCCCTGGTTTGTAGACAACTTGCTATGCTGATTCTCATCCCTTCTGCAAAATAGAATCCATCTTGAGGATAATAAATTCAGGGAAGATGAGATAAAAGCTGAACAATAATCTTGCAGTCACTTCTTTAAGTTTTTCAATGTTTTTCTTTTAACAGATCAAGACATGTACACAAAACTTGAACACGTCCATAGTGACTTCAGTATTTTTAACGTACAGATTTTTATAGTATCTACCTAGGGACAATATATTCTTAAAGCTGCCAGCTTAACAACTGGACTGTATGTGTGTATATATATGTACATATATATGCACATAACATTTTATATATAATAATACATAACATTATTATGCTATTAAAACAACATGTGTTATATATATTATGTACATATAGTTATCCCCCTTCAACAGGACAGTTGAAAAAGGTCTGATCAGAAGTTTGACAACTTCTTTAAAATTAGTTTTATTTCTAAAAATGTTACTTTTTTTTTTTTAACCACAATTTGTAAAGTCTAATAGAACAGAGAACTGTCAGAGAAAACTATAGTAAAGGGTGTGAAAAAAGGACATCAATAATTAGCTGAAATCCTAAGAACTGAGTCCAGAGTATGGCTTGTCTATCTCAAGTGACTGGCTTATAACCACACAGGAAGTGTGTAGCAGAACTAATCTATGATCTACCATGTATTAAATCAGTCTCAACTCTCTAACTTCTTCAGGCAAAAAACTTCAGTCTTCTGTGCTTATATATGATTCAATAAAATTGGAATAGTAATATGCATGAAATTTTGAAAAGCACTTTGCAACGTTTAGGACAACTTGGAATGAACACAGAAATACCCAATTAACTACATTTTAATGAAAGTATTAACATGCATGCCACCTGCGCAGTTTATTGCTCCGTTGAGTGAGACACCACTCTTTCTCCACACCACGTGATGTAGGGTGGTTCACATCACATGGATCATGGTAAGCTCTGTTACATGTAGGGCTTTTGTATTTGACTAAGAGCTACCTGTACACTTCAGAGACAGTGCAAAAGTGAAAGTGATTTAGGGAAATCAATTCAAATGGTGCCTACACATTTCAACGAACAAGCACACAGACTTTGTCAGAGGGTTCCTTAAAAATAGTTGCTGGTAAAACAGGATTACTATGACAAAGAAGCATATCTTTAGTAGTCCTTTTTCAGCAACTCTTAATCTTATCAAATAGGGTCTCCAGAAACTCCTCTAACAAAGGTGTCCCCCAGCATCTGGAAGATTATCTAATTACAATTTAAAAAAAATCTTACAGCAAGGATGACTGACTAAAGACAGAAGTCACAGAGAACATTAAGAAAAGAGAAGAAAGAGTGTGAGTGTGTGTGAGAGTAAGTGAGCTTCACTTTCTCATATGTGAAGTGAGGGGAATTATACCTGTTATCTCTGGTGTTGGGTTTGGACCTGCCTGCTTTCCTTCCTTTCACCACTTCTCTCTTGCTGCATGCAGACTCCATACTGATATGAAAAACTTAACTTAAAAGCTTTGTTTGGGGCAGTACCAGCAGAGAGTAGAAGATCGCTGGGCTGAATCGGGGGAAGGGTAAATAGCTTCTCCTGGTAACACAAGGGAGGTTGCAGAGCACCTTTGCCCTGGAAATCTCACCCCGAGCAGGTTAATCAAGAGCTAACAGCTCTTCCTTGCTCTCTCTAAACACTGGCAGGTGTCCACAGAAGGAAACCGTATTACCATGCCTGGAAGGAGAACTGCACGCTCATGCATTCCCATCCCATCACAACTATTGCTATTGCTGAGCTGGACCTTAGAGAGTCCAATTGATTCAGCAGCATTTGAGACTGACTGCCGATCAAGCCCCTTCACTCTTCTTCATTGCTAACAGCTCCTGCCCCTTTGACATGGCTGGGCAAACCTGACTATTTAACCCTTGCAGCATTGGATCTGACCTTCTGCTTCCGCCAGTATGGTTGTGAGTCAGTGGATTACCTAGGCACAACCTGGGAGCTCCGTGTTACAGCTGCTTTTAGAGCAGATCAGTATGTCCACACTAGAAGGCACACACAACATTCCTTGCATTGGTACCTCTCCCATATGCATTTGTGTCTACCCCTCCTCTCTGTCACCACATGGCATGCTACACATAAATATTTATCAGCTTCACAAACACATGACCATGCCTGTTCCCACTGTGGGCTCTGGATATTTTTTTGACTTTCAAATGTCATTGCTAAGGGCTGTGTTTGAAGTCCTCAACTTGAAGCTGCCATATCATGGCCCTATAGAGGCCAGACAAACCCTTCCAGTTATGAAGCATCACCTTGGAGAGGCATGGGACAGCCTGGGTGTCCTCTAGGTTCCAAGTGCCTCATCTTGGTGGAGGCATTTTAATATTTTCTTAAGCTTCAGTATTAACATTTCTTCTAAATGTGGCAACAAAATGAGAAATCAGAGCCCCCCCAGTCTTTGTGTTTTTATAATAACGCTAAGTGAGTGCTGCAGGGAAGAGGTATAGCACAAGGGCATGAATTTCTGCTAAAAGAAAGGAACATTTCAACAACATCCATTGAAACGTGTCAGAATTAGTTAACTTTATTGAACTATTAGTCACTGCAATTGAGATGACTCACAATTAATCAGATTAGCACTGAAGGTAGCTAAACTCTCCCTTGCAATTTATAGAATTCTCAACATGCAGCTTTATTTTTTCAGGCCATTCTCATACTAATCATCTCATACAAATGTTTGGATCAGTATTTGATGAGAAGTCCCAAGGAAACATGCAGACAACAGAAGATTGTATTATTTGTGAAACAAAACCAGGAGCACTTCTGGTCCATGAATATAGTTGTACAGCATTGCAAAGCAGGAGTTAATAGCACTGTCTTCCCATCTAAGTTCACCTTATTGCTTCTTTATAAGAACCTGCACAGGAAACAAAGCTACAGTACAAGTNAGGTGCGGCCTCACCAGCGCCGAGTACAGGGGCACAATCACCTCCCTGCTCCTGCTGGCCACACTATTCCTGATACAGGCATATCGTAAGTTAACTTGAATGAAATCTCTTTACTTTAGGGCAAATTCTTCAAGTAACAGTTCTGCATCCACTGTAGACTCAATCTTGCATTTCACGTATGAGTCATATCCCACTACTCTTCAGTATCATCTTCTGGGAGCTTAGGCCCTACTGCTTCCAGTTATGTTAGTGACCCAGGCACAAGTGTTTTTTGTAGCTGTAAAAGTTTCTCTTTATGAAACGATGACATTAAAAGTTTGCAGCTAGACAGGATCATCAAGGCAAAATACTATGTATTGATTACCCACAGTCTGAAAAGAAGAATAAAAGACTTTGTAAGTCTCTCTAATCCAGCTTTCTCTATGGGTGGTATGGAAACAACCAGTCAGTCCTCCTGCACAATGTTCCTGGGTTTCTAAGGAACTCTCTGATCTCTCATTCAACAGGCTATTTTACCCTAGCATCTCTGAAACGTTTAGTTCTTTCTTGAGGTTCACTCTCTAGGTTGTCTGTCAAAAGCAGTAAGCAGCTGTAATTAAACATGTTCTTACAGAACTCCGTACTGTTGCCTCAAAAAGATTTTACTTTCTATACGACTTTCCCCTCTGTTCAAGAGACAAACGTACACATTCAATTAGAATTCAGTTCACTGATTCAGCTAGAACAGCAGATGCAAATCCCTACTTTGTCTACAAATGACTGAGATCCTTGAAGCATAGCAGTTCTATAAAGACATCAGGAAAAGGAATTTGAATGTTAGAAATTATTAACAAATTAATAAAGAATTTAAAAAGTCATTATGCCACTGTAGAAATCCGTAGTTAGCCTACACATTGAATGCTGTGTGCATTTCTCCATCTTAAAAACTATACAGCTGGCTTGGGAAAAGGTACAGACCAATCTGAGCAAAGGTATGAATGAGCTTCCACACAAGCAATTATTGAACAGAGTAAGGTTATTCAGCCTGGAAAGGAATATGGTGGAATATCACTAACAGAATCAAGAAGATAAACAGGGGATAACTGTTGTTCTCAGATTCAAGGACTTGGAACATGGACTGAAATTAGCAAGTAGGAGTTTCAAAATGAAGATTCTTGGTTTCTTTTGGCACACAGTTCTACAGTTTAACTGTGCCTTAATTATGTATTCTGAAAATTTAGATGGGCTCAAAAAGCATTGAAGAAATTCACGGAGGATAAATTCATTAAAGACTTATTAAATACAAAATCATCACTTTTGGCTCACAAATGGCTAAGTCACAGATCACCAAATACTAAGAGTATTCAGGGGACGTATCACTCTATGCTATCGCTCTATTACTCGTTCTTGCATTCTTCCCTAAGCATTTACTGCTGGTGACAACATACTGAGCCAGATAGACCTTTGAGAATTCTTAGCTGGTCAGGCATATCCACATACTACTAAGCATGTACAGATATTCTGTTTAGCATACTGATTGGGATACTCCCAGCACAAAAATATGAAGCTTGGACCTTAAGGAAGTTTCATGTTAAAAAGTTATTTTGTAATTTATCAGTCTTTAAAAAAATAAACACCTTTTATTATCCTGTTCCAGAAACAAAAAAGTTGTTTCCCACCAAGTTCTGTTAACTGCTACTGCTGCACAGTTTAACTTACTTCCCTTTTGACATAGCATTCTACTAACCAGTAAATAATTTCAAAATGTGAATAATTTTTAAAGGAAAAAAAAAGCAAGCACCCTCCCTGCCAATTCAATTACTTTTTCTTTCTTCTCATTTGAAACATTAGGATTTTTTACTAGCTGACGTTTTGTCATGCTGCATCACTGTCATATGATAAATTCAACCAAGGGCACACAACAGCTACTTTAAAGGCTAACACCCTAGGCGGCTGAAGTAGCTAAAAGTTAGATCAACATAAGGATCTACCTTACTAAGGTCACTACCTCTAGCACATAAGCAAACTGCATGCACAATCCAAAAGACAAGTTTTTGCCTTTTATTATTTCAAAACAACCTTTTTGTAATGGATTGTTAAAATCATAATTGAATCAACACATCAAATAAAAAGAGCGTTTTTGTCTGGCCAAGGTCCATCTAGATATCATTTTTCACTACCAGGAATATGTCATTAAGCAGACAGAACATTAACCACATTCCACAGTGACACTGCAATATACAAGAAATATCCCTCTGTGCTAGAATCAAATTATCATCTTGCTGACACCAAGAAACCTCTGGTGAAGCACAGTAAAGTTTACCTTTGGAAAGAAATAACATGAACCTTAGACTTTCCTCGTTCTTTCAAGCTGCTGTCTTTTTTCAAGGCTTTATGACAGGGCATTTATTAGTACAGCAGCATTCCGATAGTCTAATTGATGAGGTTTCCTCATGGTTTTAAACTACCTGTTTTAGAAATTGTTTGTCTTAAATTGGTAAAATCTGTACTTGGAAGTTCAGAGTTCCTCATCCTTGAAGAGCAATCATATACTTTCTTATCTAAGCATTAAAGACCTATAAAAGCACAGCTGAAAGTTACTATCTGTCTTACTGATGAAAGATGAAGGAAATAGCCTTCATGGTTGAGGTAACATTACACAGTGTGCTTGTGTGCATATATCTTTATTTTACTCTAACAATTATGGATTTCCCATCTTAACTTTGTACATTTGAATATTTTTCAGGAAGCTTACATCTGTGTTTCCTAAGCTGTGGTAGTGTTCGTAAGGGAGTGTTCATAAGGGAGCAAGTGACATGGACAGAGTGAAAGGTTAAGAGCTAGCTAGCTTACAGAACCAGAATGAATGCAAGTCAAGTCACGATGATGCGTTACGCAGGCTGTTCGGGATGGAGCATGTGAATAATGGAGTTTATATTATAAAGCATCTATGTGAACTCTGTTCCCTCCTGAAATATCACCACTGTATTTACTTTCACAAAGATGATTTATATTTTATTTTTTAAGTGCGAGAAGTTTCATCAATAAACAGAAAAATACATATATATACATATTTATATATGTATATATAAAGAAATTATTTCCACTAATAATCTTTTGTTTATGGAAAACTGTTTACAGATACAGTTAACTAAAGAGTTGAATATTTAAAACATTTCACTGAATGTGCTTTATATCCAAATAAAAACATAGCGAAATCTCCGTCCTGAACTAGTTGAAATCATACATATTTACTAATTGCTGGCAGGGATCCTCCGTTCAATCCAGGTTTAAGTCATACTTAAAAATCTCACTCTGCA
Organism: Pelecanoides urinatrix; assembly: GCA_013400755.1. NCBI lineage: Eukaryota > Metazoa > Chordata > Aves > Procellariiformes > Procellariidae > Pelecanoides > Pelecanoides urinatrix. Next base: position 277,720 of record VZTQ01003842.1, on the reverse strand, counting down.
AAGCACAGTAACTTGAAACTTCCACTAATTTTATGATCACAGAAAGAGGTCAAACATCTTGCAGAGTCAAGCAGGGTGTTTTTTTACTTTCAAAAAGTGTCAGCAGTAACTTCAATGGCTTTGTTTACGTATGTCCCAGATGAGATGTAAAAGATGAAAAAATAAGAAAAGCGTCACAGGAGTACAAAGATTTGCATAAAATTTGATTATCTTCAATAATCCAAAAGGTGATACAAATTTATGTGTAGAGCACAGGATTTCCCACTGTACTAGTTTGACTGTATTCCATCTGGATTATTTACTGCATTACCCTTCTAATATTCTATCTAATTGAAGATGTCTACATACTATGCTGTTTGTTATTACACTGTCATTGAATGAAGTACAGAAAGGAGAGAGTAACAATAGTGAAGGAAGGTAGTAAAATACAAAATTTCACATAAGAAATGAGACACAGTCTGAGAGAAGTGTAGGGTTTATTACAGCTTTGCCATTATATTAATGGATGGCAAGCATTCAGATCCACGAAGGTAAGCACTCAGTTCCTTGAGATCACAAGGCTACTAAGGTTCCTAAAATGAGTCTGTCTATCTGAGCCACTGTTCAAAAGGAAATTTTCCCAGCAGAGGAGCTATTCTTTTGAATTCATTATTTCATAATAGGTTGAAAGTGTGTGCTCATGAAGATTCAAATCTAAGCACATTAAAAAGTTGAAGTTCTTGGAGTGTTAGCCATAATAATAAGCTGCAAATGTTCACTTTTCCATGCCATTGCAGTATGAACTTTTGGCTAAAGCAAGCCAGTCAGTCTAAACAGGTGGCAAGTACCAACAACCCAACTGCTCACAGAAAGCTGCTGAAACTTACGGAAGGATTTACTAGTTAAAGTGAGGGACAACTGGAAGGTTTCTAAAGGGCATAAATGTATCATAATACCAAGAGTTTAAGAATGATTCACTTGTACATGTATAACAAAGAATATTATTTCTATGGGGTTTTGTCAATATGAGCTTTTGAAGGGAATGGCACTGTTATTGTGGAGATAGCTTCAGTTGTTGAACACTTACATTGATCATACTATTTCTAGTACTTTGAGGTATTGCTTTAGATTGCAAAGAATGCTGTCTTTCCTTGGGAAGATTTTCTTTACTCCAGGGTTGTCCAAATAAAAATTGCTTTCCTACCCCTTTGTGGAAAAGCACAGTATCACTCTAAGACTTTACTATGTACTATAGTAAACATTGGAGAGGTCATTTCATTCCTGTTCATGTTAGAGGCAATTTGGCAATTAGTTTTTGTGGAAGAAACTTGAGATACCTTCATTTTATCTTTGCCAGTCATGATAAAGGAGAAATATATAGGAAGTATAGGAAGAAAATCTTGAAGGAAATAAATGAACACACAAAGAGTAACTTAAGCTAATTTATGTAAACAAATGAAAGAAAATACTACTACCTTTGATGAGACTATTCGGTTATCTGGAAATCTCTGTGGAATGTATGCTTCAGTGCCTGGAGGTGGTTCACGATGCCCAACATAAATAGTCCGACTGTCCACCCAGTTCTCTTCTCCAGCACACTATGGGGGAAAAACAGTCATCGTGTCAGTTCACTCAGTTTTTCTGCAGCAAGATAAGTCACACACTGAAATAACTGATCATGTGCCTGATCATCAACACATACATAGCCATCAGTGCGTGACCCCTCACACTTCTCTGTATAATCTTGAGACCACTAAAACTCATAAAACTAAGTCAATTGTCAAAACTCTGCCTTAATTGCACTGCATTTTCGCTTAAGGCAATAAAAGGGAATCCATTAAAATTACTAGTCTGACATTTTAGTTTTACAAATAAAAACAGAAGAATGGCTTAAGATTTTCTCAGTCAAATTAGATATTTAGTAAGTGTTTATGTGGTTGCTACTCATTTTACCACTGATAAAAATCAGTGGTAATTAAAATGCATGTGTGTATATATATATACACATATATATATATGAGACAAGTAAATCTCATTTTTAAGACTAGCCAGCCATAATGTGGCATTTTATTTGCAGCAAAGGGAAACTCTGTGTTCTCTGAACTACTAGTAAGATGGATTTCCCCAGACACAAACAAGCTTAGGGACTCTTAGATTGCCAGGAAAAGACCTCAGCCTGTCAACTCAGATCCCTTGCTCTTTAATGAACACTGTCTGCAAATAGAAAAAAAAAAGCAGGTGAGCTAAACTAAAATATACATATATTTGCACCAGGAAACCCCACCACACCTACAGCTTGTGCAAAATTAGCACTTCTATGCTTTCAATTCACTGTAAAAAAAAAATGCAAATCACTCTAGGAAAGTATTTGCATAAAAACAAAAGGATCAATTTTTTTTTTTAGGGACTTGGATTACAAAATGCTCATCCCTTAGTTAACAGTCTTACTAATTCCCATCTGCCATATGAAAAAATATTTCTCAAGTATGGAATACATTCCTAATAGTTTGTCCTACATAGAGAAGCCCAGGCATCAGCTCTTTTAATATCATTAGGTCAAGTCTGGAGTAATTTAAATATTTAAATATGTAATCAATTTAAACTCACTCTGCTTTATGTTGTAATTATGCATTTACACGTAATTCCATTAAGCATATTAGAGGGAAGCTTCTTTTCTGCATCTTCAACAGCTACATCTATTTAGTATATTAAATACATCCTGAAAGTGCTCATGGGCACTGGTTCTTCATAGTCTGTCTCTAAGGGTAAACTGTCAGATTGCTATTTCACAAACTAACACCAAACAAGTACCAGGAACAGTTTGGTAGTTAACACAGCCAAAGCATCACTCCCCAAAGCAGCTGGATGTAGCTGTGCAGTTCTTTGCAATAAAAGGGAGTTTAATAATACAGACATGGTATCTTCTTTTCTAGCTAGTCTTGCTGTCAATAGTTCTGGGCCCACTTACTTTACTAGTACAGACATGGCTAGTAAGTCTAAAATAAAATTTAGTCCTCAAATTGAAAAAAAATATTCACTCTAACATCTCCTTCATTGGTTCATTTCTATACGATTATTCCACTGCCTTAAGTGCAACACATAGGCGAAGAACAAACTTTCAACATAAATTAGTGTTGAAATATATGTATAAAATCTCGCAATACTCTGAAAACCTGAGGCGGTGAAAATTATAAAACAATTATTTATGTGATGTGCTTGACTTTCTTGGGGCTGGAGGAGAACATAAAAAAATATAGAAAGAAAACTTATTGAACTCAGACTACTAACCACAGAACAGCTGAGTAGTCATGAAGTGAAATGTAAAGTGAAATAAGAGGCTGAAAGAAAAGCAATTTCTGCTGTCCCAGACATTTATACTAGAACTAGTTAAAAAGGACTCTAAATCACTACTAATTCTTGCACATGACAGAAAAATGAAGGCACTATGTTCAGAAGCTAAAGGCCAAAATTACAAAACTAGCCATAAAACTAAAAATAAAGGTAAACCTAAAGTTTTTCTTAGCCATTTTAATATGTTATTCAATATTCAACAATTTGAAAGAGTCACTTAAATATTACACAAAGACAAGTTACTTATAAAGGAAGTAAAAGTGACAGCCATTCATAAGACACCCCAATGGTCTAATCACAGCTTATGCTAAACTCTGTAACGACCCCTGACTCACTGGGCATGCACATACAACATTTCTCACACTTCAGATCCCTCCACTGTGGACCTGAAATTAGTATGTGGGTTAGTTTAAAAGTTACACTGATTTTTCCATCCAGACAACTCCTCCTGTATCACTGATTGGACTTTTCACAAGTCAAAAAGCAAACTGTCCACTTCTGAAGACCAGGTAGGATTCTTTCAGCAAGCCAAAATATTTTGGAAGGCAGTAAAGCAATGAAAATGTTTCCATATTCCACCTTCCTTCTACGCCAAGAACAAAATGTGGTATCTTTTATCATTTTATTGGAACACAACATATTTTACCTTGTGAGTGCACTTGAATATACAATGCACACAAATGATATATTGACACTTGTGCCAAGTAATACTCCTAGAAATGCAAGAGAGTGTGAAATATTCCTAAATAGTAGATTAAATTGTACAATGTTTATTAATTTTTCTTTAGGAAGGACATTCCAGACATAAAAGCAACACAAAGATTACTCCTGATACAGTTCAGTGCCTGGGTTCAGAGACAACTGCATAACTGCATAATGGCAATTCAACACATGGATCTTTGAACATCAGGAAGAAATCCCTCGGCTTCTCCTTCCCTCTGCACAGGCCCAGCCTGACAACTTCTCTCTTATATTTATTATGAACCAATCTAAGACAGCTTGACAAGGACATTAATAGTTCAAAAAATATTTTTTTAAAATTTCACAGTATAAACTATTCTTTATCATGACTCAGTTAAAACAGTCTTCTGAAATTACCTAAGCTAGGAAATACAAAAGACAGAGCTCTAAACAGCATTCTCTTGTATTACTACCAGTTTTAAAGGTCTGATGGCCCTGGAGTGTTGTGTTAACACTAAGTAAACCAACTTAATGTCACAAGCTGGAATTTGTATCCCTACAGAAAGGCTCTATAAAATTTACTTTAAGCATGGGTATTAAATCAAGACACTCTCTTCCATTAGTTTAACTGGATCTGGTTTTATCATGAATTGACAAATTCACCACAAAAGTACAAAAGCATATCTAACTTAATTTTAACTATCAGCTAGCACAGTACACTTCTTATTTTTTGATATGTTAATAGAGAATAGGAAATAAATGAAGTTTACTAACCCAATTCAACAACTTCAAAACCCCAAAGCATTCACAATCCAAATGTAAAAATTTAGCATGGAAGAGTAAGGCTATGTTTTTCAGTGAGGTGAATGTGCAATACAAAAAGTAGCATGCATTATTGAATACGACCACAAGGAAACTCACTTGCATGAAGCAGAAAAAGTTGCTTTTCGGAAAACAGCACTATACATCAGGGCACAGGCCACTTACAGAAATCAAAACACACCAATTGAATGTCGGGTAATGCTAACCTACAAAGCCAAACACATTCATCCAACAATTCTTTTAACATTCAGGTATTGCACATGAGAGATCATTTACAGAATGACACTAGGGTAACTGAAAAAAACCAATCTGACACTGCTGGCAGAACAATGAACTATAAGCAGGTTTGGTTTTGTTCTTTGGGGTTTTTTTTTTTGTTGTTGGTTTGTTTTTTTTTTTTAAAGTTCTATTAGTTAAGCCCATTAAGGATATGTCCAACAAACCATAAATAAATCTTAGCATTATCTGCTTCTATTTATAGTATAAAGCTCAATGTACTGAGACCTAGTTTCATTGGCACACCAATGAAGAAGCATTACTTAGCTTTTACTCTTTCAAGCAGGGTCAGCAGAGTCAGAAAGCAAGGACCTGCAAAGGACTAAGTCATCTTTATGTAACACTAAATAGAGCCAGTTAACAGGATTATACCTTAATGCATGTATGACTTCAAATATTCCTGCAGTTCTGAGTTTGAATTTTTCTGATTCAAAAACCAAAATTCACTTTCATGCTACTCTGCTGATTTTTATCTAAATTTAATTTAAATAAAAATATATTACCTGAAAAGACAAGGGGATTAGTATTCAACTAGTATTAGTATTCAAGATGCTAGTGGTAGTTCCTGGAAAAGTAACTGACCTTGAAAGATTCCAAGTCTTTCCAAGTATTTTTAGTAGAGAGACTCGACTTTCGGTTTCAAAATCAATGGAAATACTGAATGACATTTCCTGACTCTCCACTTGAACTAGCAATTTGGCCATAATTACTAGCAACAATTTTTGGTTCAAAATTATATTCTCTCTCCAAATAATATAAACACAAACACTACTAAAGTAAGTTAATATGCATTAAGTACAGCTGAAAACTCAGCTTAAGTACACTTTGTTGAACAACATTCTCTCCTACTTTTTTTGCTAAATGCTTTCTCAGAAAGAGTCATAAGTGGACAATACACTCTAATCACAGACTTGACAGCAATGAATTCTCAGCATCAGCTATAGCCTCGTTCACCCAGGCTGTAACTCAAGTTCTTTCATACAGAAATACTTTACACTGCCTCATAGAGGCAGGCTTTGACAACAGCCTGGTGTTTCAATAAAACACTACTATTTGATCTCAATAAAGCAATTAGCACCATTGTTAAAACTGCACACCTAACACAGCTGCTCAATCACTTTGGAGTTTTAGGATAACAGATATACTGACAAGCTATTATCACTCAAAATCTGCATGAAGAACTAATGGTGCACAGCGTGAAAAAACTTTCACATGTAGAATATTTTGCTCATATCTAATTAGATACCTTACAACAGCTCTGCACTAAAAAATGCTCTCATTTTCTAATTTTTCGTTCAGTATCTCAGGAAGCTGTAATTCACTAAAGTGAAAAAAAGAAACTAATTTTCCTTTCTAACATTTTAAGCAAACTGTCTTCTTTATTTATCATACACTGTTTACCAAACCATGAGATCATACAATCTCATCTTTGTCTTCATTTGTCAAACGTACTGAGTACCTGTTCTTTTACATTTGACTTGGCGCCATTCTTGCAGGTAAGCCATCTCCCCGTGCAGACAATGGCGTAGAGTGTGCCAATTTTTACCTAACCTTTCCAAGTCCAATCAAATCAACTGTCTTTTTAAAGGTAGATCTGATCTGTAGATCATAAAAAGCAGAATCCCTCTAAAGAAATAATAATAAAAAATCATCTAAATTTCCTGTAATTGCTAGCCAGTAAAAGAGATTAAGAATTGCAATAGCCCACTTTGCAAAAAAATCTCATTAATTTACATGTTCTTTGTGGAGATAAAGGGTGACATTCTTGTCCACTTAAAGGACCTTAGTAAGATTTTAAATATTACGCAAACTCACTAAGACCTATATAGAGCACTTAAGATTTATGTTTTGTTCACAGCATTATATCAGCCTTCCATATGAATTAACCAAGCTCGGAATGAAAAGTAAATAAAACTTTAAAAGCTGTTAAGATTGTTTTTATATATTTCATACGAATATAGAATGGCAGAGATAAAATAATTCAAACATATAATTACCAGATAAATTCCCTATCAGGTTTTATAATCTGAAAAAGGACTACCTCAATATTAGCTACTGTAAACAATAAGTAAATTATTTCATGCACCTATAGGCCATATGGACATATGCCATTAAACCACTAATTTAGTGGAATACCAGAATGCAGCACTTCAGAGGCAACCACAAAAAAATCAGAACAACTCTCTCCCAGAAACTCCTATGACTAATTAACACATTACCTTTGGGAGATGTCACTGTCATGGGACCTGTTGCCTTACACTGTTGCTACAGAATATTTACTACCACATTTCTTTTCAGCAAATGCATTTTAAATCCTTGCATGGCGATTTTCATCAGAAATAATATTTGAAAATAAAGCTCTCCCAATACAATTGCCTACAGATCACACAATATTGGACATAAGTATATGCAGAGGGAAAAGAAAGAGAAGATAATAAACATTCTTTGACTTCAAATAGGTTATTTTATTTATGAATCTCAGGTAAGGGATGTGATTAGAAGTAAAGTCAAGTACATCTTAACTACAGAAAATGGTGCTAGGTCCACAAGGAAATTTCCTGACCAAGCCACACCTATACCATTTGGTGGATCCTGGTTTTCTGATCCGTCTTTCCATCTCCTGCAAGGGTCTTGTGCATGCAGGCAGACGGGGAAATGACTTCATAGCAATAAGCTGCATAAAGTTTTGTGAAATTGCTTGAAGTTGGAAAGAGGAATTGCAGAAATGACAATGGAATAATGTAAAAGTTCTGTAATTCACAGCAGTGAGAACAAATATTCTCCTTTCTGATTTCCAGTTTAGAGTATCACCTTTTAACTGAATTCCACATACTCTATACTTAAGTGGTAGAATCATTTGACTTCATGGATGACAAAGCCAGTGATCTGTGTTCCTCCTAAACGTTACAGTAATTCTTTGTTTCAAATACATAAAAACTAACCCAAGTTATTCAAGCAAGATTAAGATCTTTCATAAATGGTCAGTTTAAACTCCAAATATTGCTGACATACTGGCCCAATAGGTATAGCTATTTATGATGCTTGTACATTCTCTTCAAGAGAATCTTGTTTAGTTTCCCTGTTTATTTCCATGGAAAGTAGCAATAAAAGTGATACAGATAAAGGTCTTCTATTCCTTTCACACATACAATCTTCAACCAATTTCAAGGAATCACTGGGATGATGGTAAAAAGGTAGATCTGTGAAATTTGTGAATTACTGGACAACTGGAAAAATGCTTTTGCTTCATTTCTTTCCCTTCCTCCCACTGTACCGGTTCTGACACATTTTGCTCCTTTGCTGCCAGTGAGACAGGGAGACAGTGTGCCTCCTTGCATGTCTCCCCAGCCCCAGTCAAGAACTGCTACATGGAAATCCTTTCAAGAGTGTCTCACTTGTAATTAGAATAGCAAATGAGAAACAAACTACACTGCAAATAGAAGCGATAAGAGAAGCTAGAAGGGAAAGTGTCATATAAGACACATTAAGTGCAGCCTTAGCACTTAAATTAATTATAAATCAAGTTTATATCTAAGTAGCTCCAGACCAACAGCTGAAATTAAGGTTTGTGGAGAAAATTTACAGCTTCCTTCAGTGCTAACAAAAGCTGCAAAACAACAAGAGCAATTTTATTTCTTGCAAGGCAACTAAACGCCACCAAGATTTGCATGCAGTGCCAGTCAAACTCAGAGTATACTTAAAGATACTTTTAACAAGAGCGCTGTACAGATACTTCAGAATGCAGGGGGTTTATACTCTCTTAGTTGCCAGGAAATACTTCTATTTGCATCAAGAAATATTCTAAAGAGATCAAAGTTTTCAGGTCAGAAAATTAACCGAATTTTTTAAAAAAATACTATTTTTACAGATTGTAGATTCTAAAGAAACCCGAGGATAGAGGGAGGCAAGCAGCAAATTGTTTTCATTCTTTCAAAAATAAGTAATAAAACCAGATACACCATACTATCTGTTGTCTTTTATATGAAGAGACTAAATGATTAAGAAAAATCAAGAAAAAATACTTGCTGTCAACCTTTTCAAAAGCACAAGTTAATGCATATGGGAACAACATGCGCTGGCAAGATTGACAAGATGCAACTAAAAGTCATTCCTAGGTGGTGTTCTTAGAAGAGCTTCAGTTTATTCAAAAGGAGACGTTCTAAAAATACGCTTTAAATTTAGAGCAGTAAATTACTCTACCATCAGCCTTCACATGGACATGATCAGAACTGGCCAGAGTGACAACACCTTCTACAAGGATTTTAGCAAATAATGAACCTAATACTCAATTTACTTGTCTATCTTCTGTCCACTCTCAGATGTGCTGCTCTTTAAGCAAGCACTAAACAAAACTATTTTTGTACTATATCTACCCTACCTGCAACATGGGGGCAGTCTTGCCAGACCCTCAAGCTAAAATCATGGTATGACTACACCTAAATGAAAAAAGCAAGGGGAAAGAGTCAAATTTCTGGCCTGGATTCCAGAGCAAAGACAATTAAAAGATATAGGCTTTCATATGCTTCTTTACACTTAGTACAAGGGCTGTCAAAATGTCTCATCCATATATTAGCCAGTTTCTAAATTGTTCAGGTGAGCTATGGACAAAAAAAAAAAATAGTTAACTATTGCACTCTGCAGTCTACTGACACAGCTGAGCAGGAGACCTCTCTATTCCTACTTTCGCTAGAGAAATATAATGCAGTTTTCCCACCAAGAAAACATCTTCCTTCTTCCTTAACCCTTGTCATCATGTTTAAACCTATAACACAACTTCACTGCAAGTAGTAACTACTAACTGCCCTGATGGTCAATTCTTGTTAGAGTTTAAAAGGATTTTCATTCCTAAGTGGATACAAAGCTAGTGAAACTATGATTCTGGCAGAGAGAAGGTGGGGCTACTTTGTGGTATCATCATACATTCTAACAAGTCTAACAATTCATAAAATGCTGGTCTTGCAAGCCATTGAGTCAGTGGCCAAAGAACGTCCAAATGTTACATGAACTGTTCCATCCATAATAATCCAGGGCTTTAGTCCTTATGTTACATTATTTGTACTGGAAATTCACCAAAATATTTATTGTAAACTCATTTTCTCTATATATATCTTTACATATTTATCTATTTATACTTAGCTGATACTGAACTATAGTTTCTTAGTGAACAGTGACTTACTATTTAATACCTTTTAGGGATTTTTTTGCTACACAAAGGCTAATTAAAAAAATAAGCTTCCCAGTATCTGTCTGTAGCTATGCTACCATACATACTTGAGGTCAGGACTGCAACCTTATCAGAAGTAAATACCCCAAGAAAAATGAGAAAGAAAACAAATTATCACATGGGTGCTGCAGAAAGTGGTACTACTAATGTAGTTACTACCTGTAAGTCTTCCACACCTGTAAGGAGAAACCTGAATCCTGAAAATTAGCAGTCTCATGTTTTGACAAACTTTCAAATTAAGATCTTGCTCACTTACTCCAGTCCCCAGCTATTCCTCCTGACTAAGGCCAGAATGTATTGGTCTACATAACTACCCATAGAAGTAAACAGGAAAGGTACAAATGACAAGCTTTCCCTGCATTACTGGTAAATTTATCAACAGCCTGGAAGCACTGGCATTAGTCAAAATGACTACTATGAGTATTATATTTTGCCATATTCCCTGCAGTGTAACTTGCAAATTGTATATCTCACTTTCTTTTATATGTAATTGTTTTTGAGAGCTATTTAACAAGTCACATCATAATCCCAGCATACCTATACTTCATCTTGAAATAAATCTTGTATCTCTAGTTCAAAAATAACTTGGCTGTTCAGAATAGTTGATTAATTATATATCATTAGAAGCTACCTAGCATTCTCCTTCATATCCTTACTTTTTACTGCCCACCAGTGCCATGTTATGCAAATTCATTTTGGTGAACACCAACACACAAACACACTTTGATACGAGAAAATACCCTAACTACAGATGGTTAGTTATAAAGGTTAAAAAAACATTTATTTGGAGCTATTTGAAAAACTTACTTTCCACAAATTTAAAAAACTCTTACATAATTATACAATAGCATTCCAGAACAGCTCTGGCACACTAAAGGAATATAAAGTATTAATCTACTACTTCTTCCAACACTGCAAAGCAATGCCATATGGTGATGTATCTAAGGGAAAAGGCCATGTGTCGATTCAAGTAAGAACTCACAAATAGTATTTTACAGTTTTACCTACTATCATACAGGTGTTGCTGATGAAATATCTTAAAATTTCCAAAAGTATCAGGTATCAGGACCATAAATTCGACTTCTGACAAAATCTATACAAGAGTTTTAAACTTATAAAATGGCATGAAGGACATTCATCACCTTTGGGTGTTCATGCCAAGAGCATGAGTAAACCTACTCGTGATGCATAAAAAGCTTTATGACACCAATAACCACAAGATTTTAGAATCCCTTTTGTTTCCACTGTACTTGAGGAACGTGAATTCCATGAAGATTAAATATTACTTGACAATTCCTTTGATGTACTGAGCTTTTTAATATTTACTTTTACTCTTAAAGAATAGATTTAAGGATTTGCAACTGAACAATATGAAGTACAATAAATATTTCACAACTTCTTACTTTTACAAACATCAAAAGATTTATTTCAAGAACAAACACTTCTACAGTAACCTGTCAAATATTTATAAAAAGTAAACTCTAATAGTATTTGCTACTATTAGTTGTATTTTAAAAGTTATTAATACAAAATTATTTTACATTACAGCTACTTCCTTTGTCATATATAGTCTCAGAAAAATGTAAGCAACATTTCAAAAAAATTAGTCACAATACAAAATAAGTGAAATTAAGTTGACTGGCCAGTTAGAAGCTAGTGCCAGTTGCTATTCAAAAAATCCAAAAAGTCCAGAACATATATTATATAAGTAATTAAATAGCAAACTTCAGAAATTAAAATAGCCAATGCTTAGTAGTCAAAACTGAAAAGGAAATTCTATAACTAAACTCTTCAGTAACTAAATTCAGAGAAACTCCAGTACCTAACTAATCACTGAACAAGACAAGACACTGGAAATCAAGGACAGACTTTCGGTTGTTACCATCTTAAGTAGGACAGTGAAGACTGAGTGAAGTTTAAAACCAAATATCAGACGGAACTTCTCCTAATGTAACAAAGGTGAGGAACACTTAAATAAAACACTTTTTTTCCCCATATATATTTAGTAAAGTACTAGAAGTTGATCCACAATGACTGGCCATCCTGAGTAGACATTCGATACTTTTAAAATACTACTAATAAAAGCATTAATAATAGCAAGGGAACTCATAGTAAGGTCAACGCAGTATGCCCAACACATCTGAAGTCAAGTTCCAGTGTACTCAGTAGAGTGTCAATGGCCATCTCTTGATCAAAAGGAGAGAAGTTACAAATTATTTTATTTGAGTAAAAACTGCAGCTACTTCCCACTTTAAAATGTAAATCACACATTCCAGCATTTATCTATAGATCAGAAAGCAAGGTCATAAATAATGCCATGAGACTGGTATCAATGTAATTATAGAACGTGGAGAACATGCTTTTGAAAGCTTTCGATGCTCTATGTACCTTCTTTTATTTTACGTGGAAGAAGAAATGTCCACATTCTGCTTTAATGTATCAAAACTGTTTTGTGTCCTTCATGCAGGAAAGCAAAGATATTTTTAAAGAAAGATTTTCCTATCAAGTCTAGAGCTGTACAGTACATTGATTAATATATTCTGAGCTGCTATGATTTTGATAATAAAGGCAAAGGAGGTTATGTAGCTTTGTCTGGGACAGACGATAAGTGTAATCTCAACTTCCACATGTCTGCCATTCAGTGAGACAGAAAAGGTTAGACAACCTTTTGATGTTGCGGGTTTCTATTCAGCAGCAAAAGCATACATAAAAACACAAGAGAAGGCACCTACTTCCAGGCTTTAACTTACTGTTGTGACTTCTTTGATGTGGGGAGGGATGGATGCGAGTAGTTACAATACATTGCCCCCTAAAAACAGCTTGTGATGGGATAGTCTTTTTGCCATAAAACTCTCTCTCTCTCAGGACTCTAGCAATCTAAAAAATTCCTCCTTTTTTTCCCTAGACAAACATACCCCACAGCATTAACTCACATCTTTAACGAGTTGGTGAACTACTCCCTAAAGAAATGTTTCTCAGGCTTCGAAGGCTGATCTGCCATCCCCTCCCTTTGTCAACAATAAGCAAACAAAAATAAGAAAAAAATATAAACACATTTTCTTCTCCATAGAAGACCACAACAGAAACCAACATTAGCCAAGAGTAGGTTGCAGAAGGTTGACAGTCTCCCATACCCCACATGTTGGGAACCCCCACCATAAGTAAACTCCCAGTACAGAGTACATGCTGGCAGGAAACACTTCATTTAGTGAACTTGAAAAAGTATATATGTACTTGAGGACATGCAAGCTCTACAGGCCCTTCAAGAACCAATTCGAGAGCATCAGGCTTGTGGATAGCCTCTATGAGGTTATCTTAGGAAAAAAACCATCATCTTTAAATAGAAGGAGGATACCTGAGAGATGTTACTTCAACTGAACAAATATCAAAAAAACCTTTAAACCAGAATCATCAGGATTATCTATTTTAATCTGCTGTGTATGACAGGCTAAAGAACCTACAAACTGAAACAGCTAGGTAATCATAAAAAGGGAAAAATTAATATTTTTCCTTTTGCAACATTTTGTTGTATTTAAAATGTATACACATACTTAAGAAATGGATTTATTACAACAGCAAAGAAGATATTTTTAATAGATTCCTTTCTTAGAGTTATCTTTTTGAAAACAGTCCAATAGACATATTTTGTTTTTAAAGGTTTAGTTTTTATGCTCAATAAAACTCATCTATTGCCAGAAAACAGTGTGCCCCCAACATCTGTCTCTTTCTGTTTGACTAGGAATTCCTGGAACCAGTCCAAGGAAGAAAAAACAAAACTGCAAATCCTCAGTTGCTGCAAAATTTGGTTAGGAAAAGCAATGAGGAATTTTGAACTAGCTTGTTATGCTATTTTTTTACATCCCTGTGTCCAGGCAATAAATAAAGATGAAGTCTAAAGTGAATATCCAATACTCTTATTATACCGTAACATATATACCGAATATTGCTTATTTGGAAAAAACATGACCATAACAATTCTGTACTTTTGATTCGCACTTCCTCATTCATAGATCTTCTCAAATGATTACAGATTTATTGAGCAATACTATCTGACTTCAAAGTTCAGTCAAACTGTAAAACTGTCCATATTCTGAGCAGAGGTTTGGACCAAACAACTACCACAGGTAAGTTTAATTGGTTGCATAAACTGCCAGACAAATGCCTACAATTCAGTGATTTTAGGAGAGGTAATTTCATGCTATGTCTAAAACCAGCTAACATGAGTTTACTGACTACCAGGCCAATTTCAGTAACAACTGTTTGTAAACACAAGCCTGAGCTTTCAAGACGTTTCTTCTATGAGGTAATTTTTTACCTTAAGCCTTTAAGAACATTGAAAGCCAAAGGCAAAACCCAAATCAAGTCAGAAATCATTATTCTAGACTCATTTCCCCAAGCAGTAAAATAACAGAATATTCTACAAATTCTACTTCAGCCATATCACAAATATATACGCATAATGAAAGAGGCATGTTTGGCTCTTGCAGAAGAGCATATTATCAGTTTCATAAAATCTGCATGTTTCCAAATGGTTTTGACTACATGCTGCACACTTCAGGACATGTATCCTACAGACAGGATTAGCTGTCCTGCAGGAAGAGAAGATGGGGCAAGATACCAAAATTATAGTGCCAAAAATAAAACTTCAAGTGATATCCCAAGGAGTATTACTACAAATGAGATAACTAATCCTTGGCAGTGTCCCGGTCGGTAGTACAATGTCTTACTGGAGTTATTTCTGTCTACTTCCTAATACTTTCCTCCCCTCCCCCCCAAATATAAGACGACTTAATCCATAAATAAGAGAGGTAGTTTCAGGAGGGGAAAGTAATTTACTTTTGCCTTTTAGAAACAATTACTCTTTCCTGGTTTTAGGAAGCATTCTATCAGACAATTCTTTGGAAATAAAATAACAACTAAGTTTAATAAACGCAGATGGGAATACCAGGGACACATCCTGACTTGAATTCTCTTGGGAGGCATAGTACAAACAAAAAAGGAAACTCACAATTTTGTCTTATAAATAAGCAGCTATGACTAAAACCAAGGAAAGCAGAAAATATTTTCATGCTTATGTTTTAGAATATGACTGCATCTGAGGCCTTGCCACAGCAGCAGTATCAGTTACCACATCCAACAACCATGTCCCTGGAAGTGGATAGCTGCTCTAAGTCTAGTGCAGAGAAGGATCATGAGTCTACCAGTTATCCTGTTAATTTTTTTCTAGTACACATGGCTCCTAAGGGGTCAGTTATACATTGTAAGTTGAATTCAAATGGAGTAAGTATTCTGATTATGAGATAATTACTTACTTTGTTTCTTAATGTAAGTTGATTATGTGCTTATGCAAGAGGCTATCTGGTGGCAGTGGGAACATTATACTTAGCAAGCCACTGCCTCTAGTCAAGGGGGCACTGAGAGGTGGAAATGGCAGCGGACTTACCTTCTAGTGGTAGGTTAAGTCAGATTCACACCAGTTTGATGAGTTCTGGCACATACAAGGAATAAGGACATTATGTGGCAAGTTCTATGACAAGTGAGTTAAATGTGCTATTGTTTTGAATAAAAAGAAAGTTTATAACTCTTAAGGAGAGTTATTACAGACGATATTCAAATAGTCAAGAACATTGTTTTTTGTGGGGTTTTTTTGGTTTGGGGTGGTTGGTTTTTTTTTTCAGTGAGGATGTAACATTGTAGAAGGAACAAAAGTGACTTAACTTACAAAACACTTTCTGGAGACAAGTCCAGGACAGATTTTGTTTGCAGGCACACACACACGATACACAGCATCCTCTCTTGACTTACTGTACCTTTGAAATAGTGTTAAAATACCAACCAAAGAACACCCATAATTTCACTTGTATATATTGGTCAACATCTTGAGTGAAAACAAAGCAAAAACTATAAAACCTGAGTAAGTCACACATGTTAAATAATCTGTATTAGTACCTGTATCTTCCCTCCCATATACTCTACAAAAAGAGTATAAAACGAAGCCTTAGCTCTAGATAAAGGCAAAGGTTAGCATTGCTCCTTACAAGGACAAACATTGGACTGTTAACAGGCAACAAATAAAAAATAAACTGCATGCTTTCACTTATTCCATAATGTCACATTTGAAAGACCTGGAGATACTGTGAAAAGAAAGGCTTGCCATGTCCTAAAAATAAAAGTTACATTGACCTAGTAGCCCTGTGAAAACTGTAGTATTTTTCTTTGAAAGCTGCTTAGATTTCTATAGTAGTAATTATTCTTAAAAGTCACTTTGCTGCAAATCTGTAAATTTAGTATCGAAATTAGCTGTTTTAGAAAACATCTAAATTTTGAGTACTTGTGAAATAATTAGTGTTTCACTCAAGGACAATAAACAATAAAAATACCGTTTCTCTACAACAGTGTTATTTATGTCCAACTGTTGAAGCTGCTTGCTTCAGATCTATTGAAAGGTACAACCATATTCTCTATCTTCTCTTTGGGTGCATTGGCAGAAAAAAACCCCACAGTATCACCCTCAGAGAGAACTCTTCTGCATTTGCCCAGGTAGCTGAAATAGGATGAACTTCAGAAGAAAGTTTTCTCTTCACGTGTGTGCACAAAGGGAAGCAGGCTAGGCAATGGAGATGGAAGGGAAAAAGGTATCACGAAGCAACTCATGCTGGAAAACTTCTATCATCTAACAGATACCTACACCCTCCAATTAATGCTCAAGCAAACAATTTTCCCTCCCCTTGTTATCATTTTAAGTTGTATGCTGCTGACCATTTTAAGGGTCTCCATACCACAATTAGCAGATTTAACACCAGGCAACAATTTTATTTCAAATTACTCTTTGAAGTAGGGGAAAGTTGGTGATGGAAGCAGGAGGTTAAATAAAGCTGATCAACAAACTATTTTGGGAAATTTAAATTGTTAAAAGACCCCAAATCATTGCTAACTGATTTTCAGCAAACTGGAGAAAAGGTCCAGAAAGTCCAAATTTGTATTGGTGAGGTGTCCATTAAAATTAACACTTCCTGCAATACTCTCCCATCATTAGTTTGACTTGCAAGTTAATCATCAAAGCAATATCAACATTGCCAATTCAGTAACAAAAAGCATATTTTATGTGTTTTAAAGAAAAATTAGCTACCCCATCACACAGAAAACAATCAAGAGTACAGAAACAGAAGAAAGAGAAAAAATAAACTTGAGTAGCTAGCATGACAAACTGAAGTTTATTTGCTTAGCAGACTGAAGTACTTTCAAGGACAAACAATATTTTGTATCAAAGCCAGAAACTATTTCACCATGAAAACGTTCTGAATAGATGAATAGTAAGTATATAAACAAGTTATCTTAAAAAAAAAAGTATTATGAAGATGGATTTTAACTCTCAAGGTATTTAAATCTCATATCATAATACATTAACACAGAACCTGTCTAAAAAATAGTCAGATCTGTATTTAAAGAGGGCATGTGAATTTTACCAGTGTCATAATTGTGATGCTACTTGCTTTAGGTTATCCATTATATGGAATGTACACTGCCTCAGCAGCCTGTGATTCCATGACGTGAAATATTAGTTTCTATGCTTCCCTCAATTTAATCAGAGTAAGGTAATCCTCCTAATTCTCAGATGCTATCTTTGGCTTTTTATTGCACTCTCTCCATCTTTTAAACAGATTTCTTACAATGTAGATACCAGAACAAGAAAGAAATAGCAATTTCACTCTTAATGGTATAGAAATCTGCTTACTCCTAATATTCACGTTTTAATGTGACATACTCACTCGAGGTATGTGAAATATTATTTATAAAACCTTTTGTGCTTTGTTGATACATCTGAACAAATATGAAAGGGGACAGATGGGAAAGGATTTTCCTGAAATGTGATGCTAGCTGGAAACCTTATGGATAAAAAACAAAACATAACAAAATTCCATCTGTTAATAAATATTTTGGTTTCAAGATGCATTTTTTTCCCTTTTAATCCCTCACCTTAACACTTAACATCAACCTCCTTATTGACATCTCTACTCTGAAAGTCTAGGCATTTCTAAATATTGTAAAGATTAATACAGCATTTGATTTGCCAAATATTCCATAGTTAGGAATACTCTCATGACAAATACATAGTCTTGCCTCGATGTCCTGTGAGGTACACCGTCTTGCTGTACCTCAGGTATACCTCAAAGAGGAAAGGACACAGAGGGGCCACCCATGCTGGTGAACTTTGCAAGCTCTCCAGTTCAAAGAAAGGGAAATACCTACACTTCATACTTTTTCCTAATTTATTCACAATAGGATTTGCTAAGCAAATTAAACTGAAGACTGACTGGTGAAAGAGGTGAGGAGCCAGCAAGCAGAGGGTTATATATTGAAAAGGCTAGACCTACTTAATAGGAGGTGAGGGGGGACAGGAGGGAAGGAAGCATGTCCCTGGGAAGAATCCTAAAGTTGATAAATGCTTTGCTATCTGTAAAGACGTTCAACTCCACAATGCTATCTCTTGTACTTACAGCAGAAAAAAAAAATAGTTCAAGATGATAGGAGCTGTTAAAAAGAAAAAAAAAAGCCCGTACAGGCCAAAGGGCTTTGGAGAACAAGTAATATGCTGAGGCACTGACCAAAGGAGGACATGCAACAGGGTAAACCCACCTCGGCATCAGCCTCAAGGGCTGCAGGCACATGGGAAGACAGCAGCTACTCACCATGACTGCCCCGGGCTGGCCACCTGATGGCCGCCACCAGGCTGGGCAGTGGGGCCCTTAGAGCCTTCCAGAAGACTTTGCCTGTTAGGCCTCAGTTTTAAGCACAAAAAGAAAGTCAAGACTTGGCAGGCAAGGCACCGAGGGAAGGGGTGGAGAGGCAGCTGCATTAGACTAGACGCGAAAGAGGGGAAGAGGCAGGGAGTGCCCTGTTGGTGCTGGGCCCTGCACAGGGAGGGTCCCGAGAGCCACAGCAGTGCCCAGGAGCACGCACTCCCCCAAAAAACAAAGGTGCAGGCAGACAAAGTTGATGTAGTTTGCTTTTAGATAGCTGCCAAGCCCCTGTTGTAAGACAAAGAAACGATTAGAGTAAATGAGAGAGGTGAATTCCACCTCTAATCTTACAAGGGTCCATCTGCACACTTTTTTCTTTTTCTAAGCATTCAGGTTTCACTGACAGAAGTGTTTTTAAAGCGTACACATCTGGATGAAGGAATTGGCTTCATTATGATACTTAGCTTCCTGATGTTAAAAAAAAAAACAAATAAACATATTTTTGAAGGTCTGGCAAAACCAGGAAGTTCCACCTCTGCTGCACCCATGCAGCTGCCATCCTGTTTGACAGAGAGCACACGCTACTGAAAATCTGGCCTGACACACAAAATGTAACATCACTATGACCAGACTACAAATGAACACAAGAAATAAGTAAAATGGTTCTCAATCTCTGGGGCACAACAGCGGCCATTGGTGTACAGTGTTAAAAAGCCGTGACTTTACAGAGCCTGCTAAACCCTGGCCTCGACCCCACTTGTGCTGGGTTTGGCTAGGGTAGAGTTAATTTTCTTCTTAGTAGCTAACTAATATGGGGCTGTGTTTTGGATTTGTGCTGGAAACAGTGTTGATAGCACAGGGATGTTTTCGTTGCTGCTGAGCAGTGCTTACATAGAGTCAAGGTCTTTTCTGCTTCCCACCCCACCAGTGAGCGGGCTGGGGGTGCACAAGAAGTGGGGAGGGGACACAGCTGGGACAGCTGACCCCAACTGACCAAAGGGACATTCCATACCATATGACATCATGCTCAGCATATAAAGCTGGGGGAAGAAGAAGGAGGGGGGGATGTTCGGAGTGATGGCGTTTGTCTTCCCAAGTAACTGTTACACATGATGGAGCCCTGCTTTCCTGGAGATGGCTGAACACCTGCCTGCCGATGGGAAGTAGCAAATGAATTCCTTGTTTTGCTTTGCTTGCGTGTGCGGCTTTTGCTTTCCCTATTAAATGGTCTTTACCTCAACCCACGAGTTTTCTCACTTTTACCCTTCCGATTCTCTCCCCCATCTCACCAGGGGAAGTGAGTGAGTGGCTGGGTGGTGCTTAGTTGCCAGCTGGAGTTAAACCATGACCCTGCTGCAGGTGATCTCACCCTCCTTTGGCAGTCCCAGGCACACACAGATAACACTGCCATCCAAGAAACAGTCACCATTGCCTCACACATGTGACAAATGCCAGTGTACAGGCACACTCATTTTATAAAGCCTCTTTCTCTCAGGGAAAAGATGGACATAGGAAAACTGTATCTTCAGTACAAAACTGCAGGCACATACTAAAATTCTCACCTCTGACAGTCCATCAGCCACCTTACTGGCTTTCTGTAGCTAATGGCCACATGGTAACCACCACCATCACCACCAAAAGGTTGAGCAACACACAAAATCTGCTTATTCCACACTTTAAGATTAGTTTCAACGAAGAAAGCTTCTCAGCCAGATCTCCATAAGATGCTATGAAAGCAAACAAAGAATTTCTACAAAAATATTTCTACACGACACTCACGAATTTCAAACTTAATTCACAGGCGTGGAGACAGGACCTGAGAAGGTCCCCTCTAGTGAAGTACAAAAAAATTGAGGAGACAACCTTTGCAAAAAATGTTGACTTGCACCGGGGATGCAATTTTTTGGAACAATTGTTGCAACAACCTCTTGCTGTTGAAAGACACTGCAAAGTGCTTTCTCCTTTGCTATTCTGAGGTTCTGAAGAGACAGCCATTTTCCCTTGCTGTAGAGAATAATTTTTCCCCTCCCACCTTGTACACAAATGTATGTAGTAATTGAAAAAAAAAAAATCAGACACATCTTAGCAGAAACAAAAGATAGGTTTACTATTTTTTTTTTTAAAATGATTGTAATGTTGAGCAGAAGTCACACAATGTTTTGAAATCACAAAGCACCTAATGAAAAGTAATTAATTATTAATCTTTTCCACAGCAGCCTTAAATTTGCTGAAATGAATATTTCCAGTCCCTGATAAGACTTGGGACCTATGGGACCAAATTTTGCTCCAAATGACGTATTCTGTTAAAACTGAGTTAGAATAGAGTTACATAGAGTAGCCAAAACACATAATCTAGCCCCATATTGCTACCCTGTTAATCTCAAACTTCTATTAGTGTTTTCAGTTCTAAACTTTTTAAATACTGCAGATCAGTTTACACCACTCAGTTAAACTATCAATACTGTAATGGATAACAGGAAACAATGCAGTCCCTCCCAGCATCTGAAAAAGGCGATGCCAATACTAATGTAGCACTGATTTCTTCACTTTATTTCACATGATAAACCTGGGGGGAAAAAATAAATCAGTAACTACTACTCTTGGAAAGTCCTTTTCTTTAAGCACAAACACAGTTAAGTCAGCTGATAATTGGACAATTTGTTTTGGGTTTTTAAAACACCACATTTAATCTGTATTTGTGGCCTTTTAAAACTCATTTACACTGTTCTTAGATTATCTTTGACTTTTGTACTGGTACTTAAATTGCCACAAGCTAATGAACTCCCTAAATTAAAGTGAAGTTTGAAGGTCTTCTGATACTGTATTTTACTTTAAAGTACTATATATCTAACTGCGAATAGCATCTTTGATCATCTTGCAAAAATCTTACATCTCTCCCATTTCATATAGAGCCAACATTTAGCCAGCTTTCTGTTTTGGTCTTTTGAACATTAGTTAAGTAGCTCCAGTGTCTCTGAAATGATCACACACCAAAAGATCTAAGAACACTCTTATTCTTTTGAAATCGCTCCAAAAACGCTATTCCTCTTTTATTGCTAGCTTGTCATTATTGGTTGGTGCCATTTCCTTCATAAATAAGTAGCACTAAAACCTATTGATCTGGGAAGTTCCACTCCAGGGAGCTCACATTAACTTCAGGCAAATAATGAAATTTATTNCTATTCCAGACGAAACCAGGACAGCAAGTTAACTCTAATCACCACAATTATTTCCAGTGATGCAAATAAGATCAATTTCAAGTTATGTGAGGCTGGTTTAAAGAGATTATTACTACTTGTCCAAGCTCCGAAGTTGAAAAATTGACTAGCAGATGTCNTGCGAATAGCATCTTTGATCATCTTGCAAAAATCTTACATCTCTCCCATTTCATATAGAGCCAACATTTAGCCAGCTTTCTGTTTTGGTCTTTTGAACATTAGTTAAGTAGCTCCAGTGTCTCTGAAATGATCACACACCAAAAGATCTAAGAACACTCTTATTCTTTTGAAATCGCTCCAAAAACGCTATTCCTCTTTTATTGCTAGCTTGTCATTATTGGTTGGTGCCATTTCCTTCATAAATAAGTAGCACTAAAACCTATTGATCTGGGAAGTTCCACTCCAGGGAGCTCACATTAACTTCAGGCAAATAATGAAATTTATTGGATTGTCCTATCACCTTAGTTCAAAAATTCTCTAGGTTAAAGAACAAGGCTAAGCTAAGAACAGATATCACCTTGGTGATTCCTCAGAATTAATAAATAAATGAGAAGGCCCATATTAAACACTTCTCCTTCAAGTCACAGCAAGTAATAGGAATCAATACACATCAAATCTATTACTTTCATCATTTTTTCCCCATTCTCCTGTATTGAAATAAAAGAACAGATCACAGCTTTTGNCCATTTTGGGACATTTTGAAACTCACATCCTCTCCAGACACTTTCCTTTCCCTGCTTAAGTCCTCTAGAAACGTTTACGCTTTCTCTTTAAATATCCCTAGATGGACATTCAATACCAATACACCAAGATTACAGGTCAGCACTGTGTCTTATAGCCAAATATGATAACAAAAAGGCGCTTCCACACACAAGCTCTCTGTTGCTGCTTCTTCCCTTCAGAGAAATGCAACAGAAAAAAGCACTAAAAGGTGCTTTGGTTTGCTTACAATTACACCAATATCCAAGGTAGGTTTTTATAGGTGTTTTGTACAGATCATTTAAATACTAATACTATTTCTGAGCTTTACTAATTATTGTGACTGGGGCAAGCATATGATACCTTTTTTGCCCTAGGAAAAAACTCACCAATTTCGTCATCACTTACATTTGGCTAAATGTACTTTTCTGTGTTTCTCCCACTACCAGACACAGCCAAGAACCAACACAGCATATCCAGCTTGTTAAAAAGTGCCTATAATAACCACATCAGCCTGGCATTTAAAACAAAAATTAACTTGGTCAGCTGAGCCTGTTACGTACATTTTCTTAGCTACATTCAATATAAAACCAAACAGCCAATTAAAGAGAAATGAAAAGTCAGAACAAAACAGAAAAAACATTATATATGCTGAGCAAGCAAACCTCAGAGCAGCATCTAAAGGTTCCTTAGTTCAGGCTCTAGAGCATTCAAGTGGATGAATTTCTAAGATCAGAGAACCTTCAATATCCAACCTTCAGGACAGGAGATCATATCTGGGGGAAGGTTGTTTGGCCACAGATTTTTACAGAAACACAGCTAACCTTATAAATTCAGCAGATTGTCAGACTTTGCCGAAACTAAGTACTATGCTGTCACCCAAATCCTGTCTGCTCAATGACTCTACTTCTACTTAAGGTTTTGAAGTTCTGAAGCATGTTAGGCATGATAACAAACATATTTGAAGTTGACAAGATGTGAGTAACTTTTTCTACATGACACATCAAGAATAAAGACCTACCATACACAGCTGGAAGGACGTGTTAGTTCATGCTTCCATAAGTCCTTGTATTTGGCATGTTACCACAAACCCGAAAAAAAACCAACAAAAAAGCCCAAAACACAAGCACAGATAAAGCACTTCAGTCTTCTGAAGGTCCTCATGCTTATCAGCATCACTTCTATCTTCTACTAGGGATCTATATACCACTGGAAAAAATTATATCTGATAACATCCTTCACTGAGAATTACCGTAAAGCCAGCCAGTGACACAATATTAATTCTCATTCCTTACTGGACCAGAGGTCATCAGAACAACTTACCTATGTAATGCCATTTCTATAAATCAAATCAGAATAGACAGCTTTCCACTGCACATCACCAAAGGCATAAAACAAGCAATGTAACTGATATGATTTTCACGCCATATCATATCTAAGTCTATAAGTTAAAGAGAAAGAAATCAAGTAATTTTAGGATGAACAGTGACTTGGCAACCACTTTCTTTATCACCAAAATCTTCCTTTCATGTAAGACACATACCAATTAGCAAAAATACTTCACTCTTGAGGTCAGGTATTTAAGAACTTCAGAAATCTTACACATGTCAACTCATATAGAATAAACAAGACCCCATCAACCTTTTTTTCACCCCATCGTTACTTTTCTCTCCATAACAAGTGATCACTCCTAACTTTAACAATCTTAATTTAAACATGGCATGAACAAACAAACAAAAAAATTCTAGATGAGTAAAATGACACTCTCTATGTGCCTAACCTTACTGTGCCTAACTGATGGAAAGCAACCTGCATCTCAGATTTCTGGTTTTAACTCTTGTTATGTATATTAATTGATTCCTCCCTCCCTCAACAACTACAACTAAGTCTGAAGTAGCAAAGGAGAAGATTTAATTCATAACCAAAAATTTTTACAATGTTGTAACTGATTTTCATACATACGATGACACTATAGAAAAAGCAACGTTCTTTCTCTGGCAGGCTTTGCCACCATCCCATGAAAATCCATCCTTCACTCTTAAGACTTGTCATCCACATGACACTTCAGTAGGTTGCCTTATAGTTAAAAAGGCACAAGCCCATGTCCTCTCTATTTCAAGATACATGCAGTGTTATTTTACTGTGTATAGACTATTTCCTAAATACTGCTCCATTCAGAGATCTGAAAATAATTTTTCTACCCCTTCACTCTATGTTAACACAAACAAAATAAAAATGCTTTGTTACAGGACTTTGCTGGCTTTTTTCTTCTCGGGAAAGCAAAGCACTTGGAATTTCAAATTTCAGTTTCTGTGCTCTGTTAGTAATCTCATAATAAAGAGATTAGAAGTTAACAATACACCAACTGTTACAGAAAATAAGACTTACTTGTTGGAACAAACAAGATATCTACCAATATTAATGCATAAATCCATAACAAACATTTGCAAAGGGAGAAAAAGCAATCTATTTATCTGCAAAAATAAATCATAAACACTGCAGGTTTTACTCTAGGCATCAGAAAGGGAAACTTTTGAATCAGATCTTCATATTAAATATAGTGCTACACAGTGTCAAGTTAAAAGAAAAGAACAACAGGGTTTTAAGTTTCCTAAACCACTTCATTCCTAATTGTGTTCAAATCAACATGATCTAAGCAGTGGTGGGAATTATTCAGGATTATTCTAGAAGAAAAAGCTTTTATTAATAAAAATGGTTCCTCTTTCACGAAAGAAAAGTAAGCCATAGCATAAGCTGTTAAGTCACCTATACATAATACAACAAGCAGCATCCTCTTATGCAACGTGTCACTTGCTCAATCTTTACTATAGTTTAAATTGCCATAACCTAGACACATAGAAAGGGAAATAAAGCATACAACACAACCTGAACAGAAAAAAGTTTCTTTTTTTAAGACATATGAAAAGATCTCTAAACATTGTAGTTTCATCTCTACATTTTTGTTCTCTCAGGGCTGCCACACACAAGATCTTATTCCCTAAAGAGTACCAATCAGCATTTTACTAAAATCCTCCTCTGCTCTTCCACTGTTTATATTACTCATTTCAGTTATCAAAAGTTTCTTTCTATTGTCTTCCTCTTGTGAAAGCATTTTTCCCACATCCATACTGACAAAAGGCTTCCATCCAAAACTCAGTCTCACATTGTGTTCTTGTAACTAAGTGGGCTCATCCTGTTCTTTGCTGATATGCAACTCTAACAAAAGACCAAGAAAGTCTAACCATAAGAACAGTTTTACCTTGAGAACCTTCCTGCTAGAGATTAGAGTGAGTCAATACAAGAAAGCAGCCCTTAGGGTATCATTTAGTAAAGGGAACTATGAGCTAGGTCCAAGATCATATCAGCAGCAGGACCACACACTGCACTGCAGCACAATAGTCGTTTTTGTATTGGTCCCCAAAAAGGTGATTAAGAGTGCTGCATGAACTGTTTTTGTCTGTGTTTTTTTTTTTCCTAATCCACAAATAGAGACTCTCAAGTCTTACCTTTTCTGCTGAACTGGAGCAAGAAGCGAATACAGCCCACAGTCCTGTATTTTACTACAGCAAACCAAATGAAATTCAGAGTAGAACAACAAATCTGCTTTCTTTGTGGAGAACTGCCTGATAGTGAAACCTGGAAGCTGCAGCATGTCCAGTGGACAGTTAGCATGGCAATCACACACACCAGCCAGCAAAACAAAGGCTACCATCTATAGCAGTAGACAAAACAGGGCTAGGGCCTGGGCAAAATGGAACTGTTTTACAGAATGGTAGTAAATTTTAATGACAACACAAAGTTGGGCACCAAGNCTTTGAGGTTTATGATTGATTATGATTAATATTAACAAGAGGACTGGGATATTTTATTAGAACACCTTGAAAACTATAGAAAAAAAAAGCAGTAAAATTTAATCATACAGAGTACAAGCTGAAGCACTTCTAAAGACTAACAGCAAGAGTTGTGGTTATAAACTGGCAGTTCTTTAGTTGGTTAAGAGCCAGAGGATGAGATGCTGCCTGTAGAGAAAGTACTGTACTGATGTCATTATACAAGGCATGGGTGAGATCTAAAAAACACTTATGATTCTGGTCCTCCTTATTCAAAAAGTATCAACTCAAACAAAACCAGGCACACAGAAGGACTGTATCAATAATCATCAGAGAGTCTTTTTGATGAGAACAAACTAACCTCTGTTGGTCTAGGAAAAGCTAGGAAACCTAGGAATCTAGGAAATTTAAGTGTGAAAAAAGGTGCAGTTGTCCTCTAAAATACACTGAAATAAGAATAAATCAATACAAACAGTAAAAGTTTGGTTTATGAACAGATGTGTATAAATTCANTGGGGGGGGAGGGGGGGGAAGAAAGGGGGAAATCAAAAAACTCTCTCCAACAGGGGGAAAAAATTTCTAACAATTCTTAAGCTTGAACTTCATAAATTGATGACAAAAATGCCTGGAAGATTCACAAACAAATGCTGACTGTCTATGAAACTTTATCATCTGAAAGAATAAAAGCAAAAAGGCATCTAAGGAGCGGGGAAAAAAAGGTGCTGCTAATCATTCACTCGCAGACACATGCCCTCTCACTCAGAATTTTTTTAAGCCACCAGCAATCTGCATGTTTTTTCCACTGGAAAAACATTAATCTCCTAGAATATTTTTCATTACAGAAACATATGCACTAGAAATAATATGATACTTTATGAAATGAGTCTATGGAGAGCATTCCATAACACAGCTTACAAAAATCACCTGACACACATCTATTTGACTAGAAAATTTCTACCAAACTTAATATCCCAAATCGGTCATCTAGTCTATACTTAAAACGTTCTTCCATCCCAGAATACTTTTTGCTAGACAGATGACTACACCTATACATCTGTATTTATAAGATATATCTATTGTGCAGTCAACAGAAGTGGCAATAAGTTAGAATTCAAAACTAACACACTCCTCAAACAAATGGAATAAGCTCAGAATTTGCTTATTTCAATTATCTAAGCCTAGCAAGCTATAGCCTCAAAGCTGAAGAGCAGTACACTTACTTATATTCTCAAAACCATCTCAATACTAAGAAGTAGTATAGCCTTTTCTCATTGCTATGGAACAGCTTTGGATACCAAGAAAAACAGCAAAATACATTAAGAGAATAGCACAATCCCAGAATTTTCAAGTTTTCAAGCTGCAGAACAATAACTACAGTTATTAAAATATCACTGACTACCAGTAAGCATACTCCATTGCGATGAGGGCCACCACAACTAAATTTAACCTTTTTATAGAAATGATTTTTAAGTTCCTGGATGAGTGGCAGTATTCAACTGAACAACAAAGCCTGGAGTTAAAAACAAGTGACATGGCCTTTCTTTGCTTAAATAAAAACCTATCCATAAGGTACCAGTGGATTCCTGCCCAAGAAAACAGTGCCTGAGCCTGGGAGTATCCCCATAGTATCGTATGGGGATGACGTATGATGTCAGAAGTCTCATAAACATCTTCCTGTAATTATACTTACATTGCAATTACATTAGTTTTGCAATAGGGTTTCTACAGAACATTTTCAGGGCTAAAAAGGTGACAAACTAGAAACACCCTGAAAACAGTCATCACTGTCTGTAAGGCAATCTGTTCTTCCCTCACGATTCCCTGTTAGAGCACTCATAGCCTGCAACACAGATAAATGAAGCAACTTCTGTTCTTGCTCCTGTATGATCAAGTCAACATTGCATCATGGAGTCACTACACATAGACAAAGAGCTCCTGCTTCTGAGTGCACAGCTGCTGCCCCAAGATACAGATAAGGAATGAGAGGCCAAGGGCAATTCCACAGAAGTTTCTTCTGCCTCAGAAGGTGATGGTGCCTCTTGGAGAAGACATTTTGTGTGTGCTATCATCACTGAATTTTCCAAGTGTAACAGGTTATTCTGGTGAAGGAAACCAGAGCAAAAATGGCATACCTGTGTAAACTTGCTAAGCTATAGCTAATGGAAAGCTACATATCTCAGCCTTGAAAAGATGTATAGATAATGTTTTGGGGGATTGTCATATCAAGATTAACACATTAAATCTCCCACAAGCCTCCACTATAATAATGGCCTACCTGTGAGAGGTACAACCAGTGTGCTTGAAATAAATAGCTGGCTTCAAACAGTATTCGATTCACAGGCCACCAAACCCTAGTTGTCTAGCAGCTGCAGGCAACAATAGCTAAAGTTTTAGCATTCCCTAAACTTTTCACAGTTACTGAGTATGGTACTAACAGTATTACAGGTAGGCATCCTTGATAGCTCCCTGGGTATAGTGAGTCACAGTACTGCAGAAATTGAAATGTGTTCAATGCTGAAAGGCAGACAACTCTTGGGTCATAGGAAATGAGTGGACAAAAGGGCCAGAAGATTAAGAAATATGAGTTTACACCAAAGGATTACCTAACATGAGGTTGATTGCACATCATCTCTGCAAAGTGGCTGGGTCACAACTTGCCCTGAAGTGTCAACGAGGCTTTAAACTGTATCTTAACTGCACACACGAACATATGCATGTAAAGCACCCAAAACCCAGGCATAATACCAGTATGTATGACAAACGGAGCTGGGAAGACAGTAAGAACACATGGAAAATTTACTGTGAGGACACTGCAATAAGTATAAAAATTATCTTTATAAATTCTGCAAAAGCTCATTTAGTACTCAACTGAGACAAATTTTACAAAATGCTGCCTAATTTTATTAGCACTGTTAAGCACTCTTCAGACATGACTATTGATCAGACATAGCCATCAGAGAGAAAAATTTCACTCTTCTGAAACAAGAGGAAATAGATGTGACATGCAAATCAAGCTTCAACAAAGTATATTCTGAACAAAGAAAACAGGTTAGCATGGGCATAGGAAGAAAAATACATCATGCATAAAATGAGCCAGAAGAATTAATGTTGAGGAAGGGAATCATCTTAAGACGTAAAGCGTGCTCTGAGTATATGAACAGTAGGCCCAGTATTCTCATTTTCCATGCAACTCCTGAGCCCTTCCAGGCAACAGCAGTATTTGTGAGATAGCACCATATTACTGAATACCAGCAGCCAAAAGAGGCTGGAATGAAGAGAAAAAGTTGCTGAAGGAAAAGAAAGGGAAAATGGAAAATACGTAGAAGTCCTTTGAGAAATGTTGTTTCGTCTGATTTAAATCTGGCACATTTAGATGTCATTGAAATAAAGTTCTTGGTAAATATGATGCCACATTAAAAAGGGAATTGAACACACAACACAAATAGAGAAGCTATTCTATTCATGACAGAAATCCATTTAAGATGTGCTCTACTAGCAAATTGCGAAGTGGCACTGACACTCAAATGATAAGCAGATAAGGTATTTACTTCACACTCCATAAGCATCTATAAAATTTTCTGTCATTCTCCAAGGACTTTTTTTGTTTTGTGGTAGTAAACAGATAGCAACATTTCTGCCACAATGGAAGAGACTTTCCTTCTATAAGCACTGCTACAAATATTGCAATCCACTTGCACTGATGTTTCCATATCTTGATTTTAAAAAGGGAGAAGTTATCTCAAAATAATACGAACGCACATTCTCTCCACACATTAAACGAGAGAATAATCATAGCTTCAGCTTTGAGAGGATATTCTCTAACTGTGAAATACTAATCCTTCTGTTAACCACACAATTCTTCAGATAATTTCTGAATTCTGAAAAATGCACTAGCATGAGCAGAAAGTCATGCAAAACTACTTTCTCCAATAATAATACAGCTACATAAACTGACAGAATCACCAAGTCTTATTCTGAGTTGAAAAAAAGAACGTGTCCTTACAGGAAGATATTTTGAGTTTAAATCTCAACTGTTCAACGTATCCAATGCCTTAAGGAAAGGAAAAAACCCTAAGCACGAAGAAAGCAAAAACTGTTGAAAACCTACTTTTCAGAAAGTTTATCAAACCTCCCTTCTTCATAAATCATTCCTTCTGTTCAGATATTAATTAAGTTGTATATATCATTTTAGCCAGTAACCCACATCACACAGCATTAGCTGCTTTAACAATACTTAAGTAGGAAAAGGGATTAAGTAATTTACTGTGTAAATGGTATAATACAAAAAAGACAAAAGGAACAAAAGCTATTTAGTGGTCATGTTTCAGCACAGTGTCAGACTTAGCAAACAAATCAAAAACAGTAGGATTTCTAATTATTTAAACAGACACATTTTGCCATTTCAAACAAATGAGGAATTATCAGGGGTTAATTTCATGAAGCATTTTGCCTAGAGATACAACTGATTCACACACATACTGCAAATGAAGCCAAACATTTTTACCTTTAAATAAGATAAGCATTTTACCATTAAATAAATTATTTCCAACAGTCATAGTCCCTAAAGGCAAACCTGTTCCAGCCCTCTGCAGTCTTAATCCTGTCATAGCTGACTTCCACACAAATTCTTGCACAAACTAACATCATCTTCATATAGGAAGAATTTTTTAAAGTTGCAACAGCAAAATAACAATGAGTATTTGAACTTAAACTCAGAAACGTTTGTAAATCACTTCTGCAGAAAACACAACCAGTACAAAGACTGCAAAAGCTCATTTTTATTCAAAAAATCTGGACCTGATATGGATTAGGCTATGTTTTAAACTGGAGTTTAATTCCCCTCTAACAGAAAGCCTTGAAGAAATTCTACACATTCAAAGGCTTAAGAGCAGTGCTGTGCCAGTACTGTTCTTCCAACTGCTCTGGAAGTCCAATTATGATTACTAACAGAGGAAACACTTCATAGGCTTTTGTAAAAGCTGAGTTTTCTTAAAATAGACAAATATAGAATAATCTTCAGAATAATTCACAAAAATTTTAACTTCAGAGATAGCTGTATCTACCTTTCTTAATATTCAGGTGACTTTTCACTATTAAGGTAAAAAGTCCAGTGCATCAATTGTTAAGAGGGGAGGGTGGTCAATTCTCATCTCCGTATACAAAAATTGACTATTGTCTCAATTGAACAAAAATTAAAGTGAAAAAATAAGTTTACAACATTAAATAAACATCCAATTCAACAAAGTTAGATCAGGAAATTATACCAAGATTAAAAAATGCAAAATCAAAAAATCCAGGTTGAATAATTACGCTTTATTGCTAAGTAATTTACTCCATACGGAGAAAAGCCAGTTTCATAGAATTGCAGATTATCCTCAGTTGTAACAGATTCAAGAAAACCAGAAGTCTCAACTATAACTTTAATTTCTTTTCACAGATTTCAATTTGAGGGAGAAAAACCGCAATCTTTCAGCAGCAGTCCTCTTAGGATACAATTTCTAATGCAGGAAATATAAATCCTCAGTTTGTACCAATTTCCCTGAGTTTGTAATATGTGGCTCTAAATATAGCATTATATTTTAATCAGATTATCCCTGATTATGTCAAACTTAGTTTAGAGCTTTTTTTTTCCCCACTAAAAAAAAAATAGCGACCTCCATTTTATCTCCCTTCACACATTTCACTATAGACTGTGTTCAGAAATCTCTTCCATTAAGTTAAATAGTTCAGTGCATCTGCTTTAAATTGTCAGTTGCAGAAAGCATTGAAAATAAGACATCTTCTACATTTTCAGCCCATTAAGGTTATGTAAATTCAAACTATAACTCTCATCATTCTTTGCTGCCCTCTCTGCTCCTCCCTTCTCCTAAAAGCAGGTCCTAAAAACAAGATTTTTAAAGATTTGAGTTTTTTAAAAACAGAACAGTTACTACAAATGTAACTTTGTATTCTGCAAAAAATGAGGAGCACTAAATCAGTATCAAACAAGAAATAACCCTTAACAGCTCCCTCAAAAAGGGAGGGTTTTCACATGAAGGTGAAAACAAAGAGGAGAAATAACCCCAAGCCATAGGGTCTAATGGCAGTTGTCTCCAGCTGTCTCTCTACAGTGGCTTACAGTGTAGCATTTATCAGTTTTCACTCACTATCCNGTATAGGCATATTGTGAAACTTTATGCATATACAACACCTTGCTGTATATATTTATGATGAGTGCCGCATTATGGTGTGTGTCTTGGCGGAGCGGAGACTCCGGGCACACCCAGCTTGCCTTTTATTCGTCTAATAAATTGTGAACTTAAATTGGAATCCTGTTTTGGGACTCTATCATTTATCACACATATTGTTTTGATGTTTATGTACTGCAGCTACTGGATAACTTCTCTTTTGTTTGTATTACTCACTAACTCTGACCTTGTGCTTTACAAGGTATTCCCCTTGTGCTTGTCAGTCTCCAAAATGTTGTTCTTTCAATCAATTAGAAAGTAGAGAGAGATGCAGTGGAAATATCTGTTTATATACTCACTGTTCTCAGATTGTCTTATTTACCAGAAAGTTACCCACAATCAGCTAACTATATAGTCAAATAAAAAGCACATCAGTAGAAAGTTCTATTCTTATGCTAACAGTGTGCATACATGCTATTTTTCATATTACCTGAAAAAAAAAAAAAAAAAACCACCAACAAGTATCCTCCTTCCCACAGTTAGCACCTACACTGCAAGCTACTTTAAAACTTGCACCTCCACTTCAGACCCCAGCTGAGGTTGGGAAAGAAGGTAACAAACAGAACCACTCTTGTGCATGACAAGGAAGAACAGGTCAGACAAAGGAAGAGGAAGGGCTAAGTTAAATGAAGTCTGAAATAGAGTAAGTTACATCAGAGGGGGAAGTGCAAATAGAGATTAGTTGATAAAATCGTAAGCAGAAAAAATTGACAAGTTCAGAGCTGGCTTTGAAATTTGAGAAAACTAACCTACCCCATTTCAAAACTCACAGTATCTTGTTACATTACAGAATTATGTACTGTTAGTGGGCTTCCCATTCTGCTCAGAAAAGACTGAAGATATGAGTAAAGAAAAAAGCTTTATGTGCACACTTACACAATTCAATACAGAAAAAAAATCGTTTCCATCAGTTTGAATTCGCATGAGATACTGATGTGTTTTAAAAAAAAAATCTTTTTTTCT
Source organism: Pelecanoides urinatrix (assembly GCA_013400755.1). Classification (NCBI taxonomy): domain Eukaryota; kingdom Metazoa; phylum Chordata; class Aves; order Procellariiformes; family Procellariidae; genus Pelecanoides; species Pelecanoides urinatrix. The sequence continues at coordinate 243,709 of VZTQ01003842.1, read as the reverse complement.
TTAAAGTGAATCATCTTGGGATGGAAAAAGTTTAGAGAACTTTGTTAGTACCTTGTAACATTTGCTCAATTGCTTATATGACAAGATGATTTATTTTACCTTTTTTGTTTGGAATAATATAAAAAATGTGGGAAGTCTATTCGCCCCCTTTTTGTAATGCATAAGCTACAATTTATTCTATGTTGCATGGCACTTAAATGTAAGCACAGACAGCATTAAATAGAAAATCCAGAACTTTAAACAGAACTGTTTTCCAGATCTATCCAGTCCATGCAAGAAGAGCTCCTTATTTTTTTGCAGAGGTGCGGGGGGGGTGGAAATTATCCAGAAAATTGTGGTGGGTTTCTGCTAGTGTTTTGAGCAAATGAAAGGAAGGATTAATATCCTCACCTCCTTACATCAAATTTAAAATGAAAATTAGTTTCTGCCAGCTTACATTAGATGATCAGCTTTCTCTTCTACTGAGAAGAGAAATACCAAACTACCTGACAGCAATCTATGGTAGGTGCTCATCAACCACCACAACATACAGGCAGGAGACTAATCAGCTCATCCATTTGATGAGTCATTCAAGGTGACACACAGAAAAATTTTCCATAACTGAAGTTGTAACACCTGCATTCCTCTTCACAAAAGCAACAGTGCTTAGCCATAACCTGACCCAGAAACACTCACCAAGGTCTCTGAACAGGAAACAAAATCCTCCCCTTCGTGAAGGTGAAAGTTATGGCCAAAGTTGTGACTTCAGGCCTGAAGGAAGGTGGCTAAACTAAAGCCGCTCTGGTTTTCAAGAGTTTTCACTACAGCTTCTCCTGTTGTAAATCATCAGGGCTGTAGGTGACTAATACCTTTATTAGGAATGCTGTTTTTCAGGTTTCAAAGTTCACATGCCCAGGTTAGCCCACATTTGTATTCCTATATGTAGATAACGGAAATAAAATTTTTTCTAAGTTTTACACGGGAGACAATTGTTCATAAACAGAATTAATGATACTTTACATGACAGCCTCGAAAAGCTAGCCATTTTTGCAATGCTTTATTTTCTTATATTTAGCATCAATTCTTAAACTGCTGAGGACTCTTCTCCAAGATGTTCTGCAACCCTCTCCATAAAATCTACTCTGCAAAGTATCTTTCTGTACTCATACAGTAATCCATGTAATGGAAACTCCCTTGCAATAAAGTGGTGGGACTTGTTAGAAAAAAGCATGGAAGCACACCCATTGGGTCCCTTTTCCAGAAAAACCTCCTGCTTAAGTTTTACCCACAAACTTTCCTCTCACCGCTCAATCCTGTTTAGCTTTCCCTCAAATGGAAGTCATGCCATAGTGATTACCTCAGTCACCATTACTAGATTTACTCATGGTCTGAGGCAGTGACCAAAGATACGTACAGTATCCAGTACACCAAGGAGTAACAGGAACGATGTTTTCTGTTCCATCTTCTACTCTTTTCCTAAACGCTTCTGCCTTTGTTTCCATTTTTTAGAGCTACTGAGCACAAAGCTTATGCCTTCAAAGAACTACCCACAATAACAAAATTTATTCCAAAGGATCACAGCTAACTAGGACTCTGTTAAGGCAGCCATATAAGTAGAATTGTTCTCATTTTCTTCCTGCAGTATGCATTACTTCACATTTAGCAATGTTGAATCCCAGCAGCTACTTATTGTTCAGTTTCTCTGTATTTTGAAATTCTTCTTGCATGTTTCACAATTAATTTTGGATTGTTTGATTTTGTATTCCTAGCTGAATGTCAGCATACTTTGTTCCTTTGTCTAGAATATGTATGAATTTGCTGAGGGCACATATCCTTGAAGATTCCACTGGAAAGACCTCTGTAGAAACTGATCATTTAGTCTTACCCTTTTCTCATCTTCAGGCCAGCTATTAATGTAACAGGAGTGGTTCCTCTTAATCCACAACAGCTGACCTCCTTTAAAAGCCTTTGGCAGGAGGTCTTGCCAAATGCTTTTTATAAATCGAAGTGCATTATACCAGCCGTATACTTGTTCCCCACTCAAAGGATTCTAACCACTTTGTGAAGCACAACTTCTAACTAAAAAAGCCATAATCTCTTTACTGTATTTATATGTTTACAGAATTTTTATGATACTTTACTTCCTTGAAACTGCCAGTTCTACTTCCTTCTAAGGCCCTTATGGTATCACACTCGCATCTTCCATTCCTGTGGCAAACACAGCCCAATGTAAGGGAGGGATTACATACTTAAACAAAAAATTTGACACTTCCATAGCTGAGATATTTTACAACTTGAGTGAATATAATCTGGTCTGCGTGATGACCTCCTATTTGTTTTACTGATTCACTCTCAACACATTTAATTAAGAGACAGTTCCTCTTGTCCACGCCTGTAAGAAACTCTTCAGTCTGGGAATTTCTCTACAGTCGAACACAGTGAATACTACTGCAAAGAACTCCTGTGGCTTGTCTGCTGTAGCAGCACCTTTCTTGAGAATTCCCTGATGTGCCAGTCACTTAACAGATTACAGCCTTCCTCGCATGCTTCCCACTATCAGTGATAGCGATATTACCTCGGGGTTTTAATTTTAAATTTGCCACACTCCTCCTCCTCCTAATTTCTTAGATACAAGTTCTGCTCTTTGAAGGATTACTATCATCAGCTTTCTTCATTCTATTTAAACAGTAGATTTTTTTTTAAAAAACCCTTTTTTGATATGTTACTTCCAAGCCTCCAATTTGCTGTCTTTATCTGGTCTCCGTGACATATACAAGACACCTTCACAGTTACACCTCTTCATTGCTGCTTCTTATTTGGCTTCACTAAGTCTATGAGGCTTGCTTAAGTTTTTTGGGAAGGGGTGAGGATAAGTCTTATTAAAAAAATTTGGGGGTGTTTTTGTTCATACAAGAATGCCAAATAACAGTATAACACAGATAATGTTTACAAGATGATTGCTGAGTAACATCTTGAGCCAGACCTCCTGCATTGCTTAAGATTAAAATTTCCTCTTCGCACATTGAGGCAGATGATCAAAGAACATCCTTGACAGTTGAAAAAAACAAAATGTTGTCTCTTCATCACTTTTAGTTGTGAGATTTGTTCCTCCTCCTCCCCCCCGCCCCAAGAGCAAATGAAGTTTCCTGCTATTACCATAACTTTTTCCTTACGTTCTTTCATGTCTTCTGGCGTTTTACAAAATTGTCAGTATTCCAATTACGTGGTCAACAGCACAGCCACAATATTAAACCCCTTGATATACTTTTAAGGCATATTTCAATCCACAATTAACACATCTTACTGTATCCTATTCTCCTTAATCATACAGCACCTTTCTACCAAATGAACTAACCTGTAACGCAATTCCTACATATTTGCACTCAGATACTGCAGTCTCATTGATTATCTCCCTTTCATCAAGTTTTTCAAAATGCTTACAGCATCAGTGTGCTCATTTTAAAACAGGTATTTCAGTCTAGTATCTTTTTTAAAAGGCACACAAGCATTTTGATAAAAGCACACAAGACACTGCACTTAATCAGTTTGTATATTTTTATGTGCACCATTTAAGAGGACTTAATTTGCTGATACATTAAAATTCAGGAAAGATGCAACAAGAAAAAAGGGACAAAAGTTTTTTCCTTGGGCTTCCATTACCCAGTGAAATATTATCCAAAGAAACTTTTCTTCTACATCCTTCGTTTAAGGAATGATAAAAAATTATTACAATAAAACTAGTATTCTTTTTACATTTCATTACAGCAGATTTTGACAACAGGTAGAGTGCCTCTCCAATCCCCCAGACTAAAAAGGAATCCTTGCATTTTTCATTCACCTGCCCATTCACTGCCCCCTCCTAACACTTCCCAGTAGTTCTTCACTGAAAAGTTATTCAGCCCCTTTGCAAATTCCTAAGGAACTGGGAGGTCTAACAGCTCAACACACCTTCATTTAGCAATACTGTCTCTCAAATACTGCTTTACAACAGCTCCTTCTCAGCCAAATGTTTTTGATTAACCACTTCAGTATCTCCACCAGCATGCTACATTCGAGCACTCTACATTCATCTTCTCCAATACTCCTACACTATTTCTGAAGATGCCTGAAAAATTTGTTTCTTACCTGAGGTGTGTCTTTTGCTCAATTTTGGCTCCTGTTCAAGATTTTTCTTTCAATACTCCTTTTCTGTCATCATTGCTTAACCCTTCTCAGTGGCAAGCTGAGACACCTTTTTGCACACTGGTGTGTCTTATTTAAGGTCTGTTTGAACTTTTCTGGGTCTTGAAATTACTAACAGCATGGCATTAATATAAACATTCATGCTTTGTCTTACTGTAACAGCCTAGAGAAAACTAGATTTGGTTACAAAAAACCAGCAGACATAACTAGCTACACTAACAGCACATTAGCAAATGCCTAAAGACAAGCAAATGCACAAGGACACGCAAACAACCCTCAGTCTCAAACTAATTTCAGCACAGATGCTCTCTGGGTGGGATATGGTTTCTACATATTTAGATGTATGCTTCCATAAAAGATGTTAGCACACAGCAAAATATTGGCATTCCATTTATTATCACATCAAATTGAATTACAGTGCAACCTTTCAATTCTGTTAGGCATTTTTGATGTAGTTCACTAGCTGTCAAAGTCTCTTGATGCCTTTTGTTGCATTCTCTAGAAATGTCAAAGTGTTATAACCTGCAGCTACTCTGCCACTTCATCTGACTTTGTACATGAAATAATGTAGTGGGCATCAGATCACTGAATTTGGCCTGCTTGAAGGGTGAAAAATTTAAGTCACAGCTCAAACTAAGTAATAAAATGTGGCAGCCTTTTATTAATAGCATGAGAGCAAGTAGAGCATGGAATAGCTTTCTTATTACACTAATAATGACATACTAGGTTACAGTATGCTCATTTTTTGTCAGATTATGTATCATTGCTTCTAGAAGGACAGAGAATTAGAATCTTTGTCTAGATTTTTAAGCATGATAATTTTTTCCAAGAGTTTGAATGCTGCTTGATTTTGTTGTTTTAAGAACTATCATGAGTAGCAAACTACCTCTAATAAATATGCCGCTAAACAGAATTAAATTGCTTAATCAAATTTTTTCATTCTTGTTCTATTTCAACTTTCTATTGTGGCTAGAAGAGATATTTGAGTATTAAAAGGTTTAGGAAGCAATCAAACATCCTGGTTGTCCCACATCCGGGACAACCAGGGGATCAGGCCCAGCCAGCATGGGTTCATGGAAGGCAGGTCCTGCTTGACCAACCTGATCTCCTTCTATGACCAGGTGACCCGCCTAGTTGATGAGGGAAAGGCTGTGGATGTGGTGTACCTGGACTTCAGTAAAGCCTTTGACACAGTCTCCCACGGCATTCTCCTGGAGAAGCTGGCGGCTCACGGCCTAGACAGGTGCACTCTTCGCTGGATAAGAAACTGGCTGGCCAGCCGAGCCCAGAGAGTTGTAGTCAATGTAGCTAAATCCAGTTGGTGGCCGGTCACGAGCGGTGTTCCCCAGGGCTCAGTTTTGGGGCCAGTGTTGTTCAATATCTTTATCAACGACCTGGATGAGGGGATCGAGTGCTCCCTCAGTAAGTTTGCAGATGACACCAAGCTGGGCGAGAGTGTTGATCTGCTGGAGGGCAGGAAGGCTCTGCAGAGGGACCTGGACAGGCTGGATCGTTGGGCCGAGGCCAACTGCATGAGGTTCAACAAGGCCAAGTGCCGGGTCCTGCACTTCGGCCACAACAACCCCAGGCAACGCTACAGGCTTGGGGAAGAGTGGCTGGAAAGCTGCCCAGAGGAGAAGGACCTGGGGGTGCTGGTTGACAGCCGGCTGAACATGAGCCGGCAGTGTGCCCAGGTGGCCAAGAAGGCCAACGGCATCCTGGCCTGTATCAGGAATAGTGTGGCCAGCAGGAGCAGGGAGGTGATCGTGCCCCTGTACTCGGCGCTGGTGAGGCCGCACCTTGAGTACTGTGTTCAGTTTTGGGCCCCTCACTACAAGAAGGACATTGAGGTGCTGGAGCGTGTCCAGAGAAGGGCAACGAAGCTGGTGAAGGGCCTGGAGCACAAGTCTTATGAGGAGCGGCTGAGGGAACTGGGATTGTTTAGTCTGGAGAAGAGGAGGCTGAGGGGAGACCTCATCGCGCTCTACAACTACCTGAAGGGAGGTTGTAGTGAGGTGGGGGTTGGTCTCTTCTCCCAAGTAACAAGCGATAGGACGAGAGGAAATGGCCTCAAGTTGCGCCAAGGGAGGTTTAGGCTGGACGTTAGGAAAAAATTCTTTACTGAAAGAGTGGTCAGGCCTTGGAACAGGCTGCCCAGGGAAGTGGTGGAATCACCATCCCTGGAGGCATTTAAAAGACGTGTAGATGAGGCGCTTAGGGACATGGTTTAGTGGGCATGGGGGTGTTGGGATGATGGTTGGACTCGATGACCTTAGAGGTCTTTTCCAACTTTAATGATTCTATGATTCTATGATTCTAAGATTCTAAACAGAGCCTTCAACTTCAAAATTAGAAGAGCTTCATTGTTCTTGTGACACTGCTCAATTCTGCTAGTTTCTGCTTTCCTCAGAGCAGAGCTTTTCTCCCCACTCCTTCAGAAAAAATACTTTTGCAAGCATAGGTGATACAATACATACCTCTGCATGCCCCAACACATAAAACCTGCACCTAAGCCTGTAAAATCATGAACAGTCACAAGAAAAGAGTAAAAGTCCGAATACTACCTAGCAGGTAAGCAAAGTCAGAGACTGCTCACCAACTCTGCACAGTGACTGTAGTAAAGAGGAAGCAAGGGAACTGCTCCCCCATCCACCACAGGCTCCTCTGCTGTAGATACTAAAACAAAAAATCAGATGAACTTCAGGTGCTTACCCAGCAGGGAGGTCTCTTAAGGAAACCCATAAACCCAAAGATATGCCCCCTCCCTCAAATAAAAACACAGCTAAAAAAATGCTTGAAATTGCTTTAATTTGCTTATTTAAATCAATTACTTGATTTTGAAGAGGGGAAAACTTTGTTATTTCCCATGTAAACATTCACTGCATTTTGCAGTTTCTTTTTCTGCCTAAAGCTACAGTTGAGCTGCTGAGACTAAATGCTCAACACTTGTTGAAATGAAATCCTTTACTCTGTGCATTACTATACCGCCAAGCATAATAGGTATCACACTACAGAGAACTGAGTACAGTTTAAGGAGACAGACAGACAAATCAGGAAGATGTCTAGGTGTGTATTTTGCATGCATATCTTCTCTTCCTGCCCTTTAGTCAACATAACCTGCTTTTGTTTTGTTGTTCTATTAAATGCTACTCATTGGCATGAATATGAACAAAAATATAAAGAAGGCAAAGCACCAGGCAAATGTTGAAAGGATATTTAGGAAAAAAGTGCACTTAGAGCAACACATCCATTAGGTAGGAGACCAAACCTGAATAATCTCTATATTAAGTTATTTGAAGTATGTAATCTTGAATAGTGGCATTTTGGGTTTCACTCCTTGCCCAGTGTTACTCAGCTACACTATGAAAGTCAGTTCCTTGAAAGGTCAAATATGATTTGTCATCTCTTGCTATAAAAATTTTTAAAACAATACTGTGGGGGTTTTGGCAAAGTCATCATTATCAGCACCTCTCTCTGTAACAGTGAGATAAAAAAAGCAAGATTACAGAAGACATTTGTAAGGAACTTTTCTAAGAGGCTTTTCAGACAAAAGCACCCTCAGAAAAAAGGCCACCTTGGCTGATGTTAATTTATCTCCTTAAGTAACATCTCACTGAAACTCAGTACATAAATTCTCAGTGCAGATGCAGTGTTCCTTTCAGAAGGATTGCAGTTAAGTTTAAAAATAGTTTAGTTCATAGGACTACATTCATACACTTGACTGGACATAGCTTTAAAAAAATAATAACGGAAGCTGAGTTTTAGTGAGCCATGAAGATGCAAAATTCTGGGTGTGATGTTTTTCACTACTTATTAATTTACAAGAATAGCCTTACAGTTTAAGACAAACAGATGTTGTATAGCAGTATACTTCCCTTCTTTGCATTAGTGAGGGGGTTGAATCCAGCAGCTCAATAGAGGGGAGGATGCTGCAGCTCTAAGTCCCCAGGTTAACCAGGAGGAAGGCTCAGCTTGCAGTCCCTGTTGGCACACACACAACACACGTACATACTGACATACCATGGTTGGCCAGAGAGATCAACACGCAGAGTGCTCGAACACATGCAGGCAGCACCACCACACCAGCAGGAAGCCTCATCCTGCTTCCCTCTCCAGTCTGAGCAAGATGGAGGTCCACTAGTGAGGATGTATCTATACATATGTACAATGCAGATCGCTCCAGCAGTCTGCCCAGTAGCCAGCCCCAGGATGACAGTCTCTCCAGTTGCTGCCACCTGGATATAAGAGCCCCCAAGGCCCCAGCTCTAGTTGCTGGTACAGACTGTCTCATGCACCTGCACACACAGCTGGCTGGAAACTCTCATGGTCTCCCCCTTAGAGACAAACACACACACACGTGTAGGTCTCACTCCTAGAGACCCTCTGACCACACCAAGTCTCTGCCTGTTGGTGGGACTCCCCCGGTCCCACCAATAGCAAGCTCCTCCCATGGTCTCACCCTTAGGACACAAAGACTCACCTGTCTTCCAGGCTTGATCTTTGCTAGTGCTCGCACACTCACTGGCACACCCACACTCTCTGCAGCTACTGGCACCACAGACACAAGGGCCCCTCTGACCCAAGGTCCCACTCAGGTTGCTGGCACATACATCCTCTCACTGCAGTGTCTGCAGTTGCTGCCACAGGCATATGGGCCCTTCGCCTCCATGATCCCACTCCAGTCACTGCACTCAGACCCCCATCACACACACTCAGGAAAAAAAGAGAGAGTAATTTAACAAAGAGACAGGACAGGCTGCACTGAGCAGGTGAAGGGCACAGACAGATAACCATACAAAAAAGCACCTATTTATATGCAACCAGCCTTTTTTATCCCCTTATCCCTTTATGTTCCCTACACTTGTTTCTCCCCCAAATGACCTAGATCCCTCCCTTGTCTGCCTTTTGTTCGTCCCCTAAACATCCCACAGCAAGTTCTGTGCTATCCTGAAACGGTCTTTTCCCCCCTCAGTCCAAAAGATGGTCAGGCAGTGACCCATCTTGCTGGCTTTCACTCCTGGACACTAGGGCTCAGGGTCTCCTGGGAAGGGCCTGGACAACGTTTTCCTTTCCTCCGAGTCCCTAATTTGGTTTTCCATGCCCACTATTTCAACCTCTGTGCTCCTCCACTGGCTTGTGGAGATGGGCCTTTGAGGGGCTGATGCCTCCTGGGACAGGCCTCCAAACATAGCCGGGCAAGGTATTATTCAGGCACCTCCAACTACCATTGCCTCTCTGCGCTCCTCTGTGGGTGCACAGACAAGCGTTGAATTGCATAAGCTGGCACTTTGTTCACCTTTGAATACTTAACTTGAAAGCTCCAGAAGATTAGAATAGTGTAGTAGTTTTGATACATTGATGCAAGTCCAAAAGGCACTTAGAGTATCACATCATTTATCTTTTCAAACCTTGTGATTCAAAACTAGGCTTCCTAAAGCTTGAGCTGTGTAATTCACCTGCTCCCTTTAAAGTAAGCAACAGTGGTAAACAGGAAAAATTAAGTTACTCGCAGCTGATCTGAAATCTCAGCTTGAACACAGGTTAAGAGTCATTTTAAAACATTAGACAGATGTCACTTGTCTTCAAAATACAGACTTCTCGGGGCTAACGCCTGGCTAATGGTTAAATAGAAATCAGATAGGGAGAAAGTGATAGCAGGCAAATAACTCCACAGTGCTTTCACTGCCATTACTGCTTCACCCTCCTTGCAGCACACCAGGCCACTTCTGCCAGTCCTGTCAATGGACAGATTAGCTGCTGGCACCCTGCAGAACAGATGGTGCTGAAAGATTAAAACCTTCATTTTAGTTGACCAGTTTTATCAGAAAGCGCAGTCTATTGAGAGCATTCACTAGATGAATTCTAGTTTTCACTGTTGCCACTACGTTTGAGGGACCTCAGCCAAGTTGCTTATCCTGTCTAGAACTCAGCTTTCGCATTCCATGTGAAATAAACTTGTCCAGCTCACCCAGATCTGGAAACAGACAGCAATTCACTAGCACTTAATTCCTTGGTAAGTCTTCAAGCATGCCCAGTACTGACCTAACTAATCTCCCAAGGTCAAAATTACAAGAATTCTTGAATGTATTAAATGAGTTACATATTGGACTGTATTGGGGGGGAGTGGAGAGGGAGATGTGTGTGTGTGTCTTTTTGTTTATTTCTAAAAAACTTGAATTCATCTGATAGTAATTGTATATATGATGGCTTATCCTTCTGAGAAACAGGCATATGAATAGCTACCTTCTTACAATTCAGTCCACAAACTGTGACTGAAGTAGGACACCAAACTGAAGAAGATGAATAATCTTGTTTTATAACAAAACTACTTGCTGCATAATTGCTATTTAAATGTTTAACAGTTTGGGTTTTTAGTCATCCTATTCACCAGGTTTTCTTGCGAATGTAAAACTAACAGTTGTATGCTATTTTCAGCTTTAAGATGCTCAGATGACCTGACGTGATACCTCAATCTTTGCTTTTGCCATTTACTCACAAGGGCTTAAACTTGTTCTTGAGAAGTCTAAACCGCATGCCAGACCCCACTGAATGCCCTTTGTTCATTTTTGGTGGTTTAGGCTTGTTTTAGCTAAAAAAAAAAAAAGAGAACACACACAAAAAAACCCAAAACCAAACCAAAACACCAACACCCCAAAAAACCCAAAAACCCACAAAAACACCAAAAAAAAACCCCCACACAAAAAAAACAAAAAAAAAACCCCACACAAAAAAACCAAGAACAATTCAGATACAAAAACAAAAATTTCAATGAACAAATGTTTACTTGCCACTGGGAGACACTTGTCAAGCTCCACTTTCTCAGTAACAGGCCTGATGACTGCAGAAATGAGAGCAACAATTTTCCCTTGAAGCAGACTCAGATAGTGTATAATACTAGTTAGAAGGAAGGGTGCTTCACAGACAGTATTGCTGCTGGAGAACACAGAAAGTGAAGGCCATTCCATAAAACATTAGAAAGCTGTGCCAGTAATGGAGAGAATGAAGTTACTTATCCACAATGCACAGCAGCAGCAGCTTACAGGATGCATTACAATATAAAAGCTTCCAACATGAACACATGAGGAGTAGAGATTACATTAGAGGCACATCCTGAAATATCTCTACAGTAAAATGGGATTTTTTTTCTTTTTTTATACATGGAGTAGGGTAACATCTATATGTACCATCACATTGTGAGAGATTTATCCTCCAAGATTAAAACACAACTTTTTGAAAAGGGCAGTAATGAATAAAGGGCAGTAACTGCCAAGAAAATGAACAAAGCTTCATTCTAAGTTGAAACAATTTACTTAATCATACTTGAGTGAATTAGCATGGTAGTATGCAATACCACCATATTCAGAATATACAAAGAGGAGGAAACCTTAAATTGATTTTAGAAAATATTTTCTAATTCTTTATGCAGGCAACACCTTCTTCTTTCTCCATTTATTTCCACCTCTACTGCAGCAATATCAGACCAAGAGTCACATTACCCTAGGTCATCAATATTATAAATATGGCACTGTGGGAAAGAGTCATTACTATCTGAGCAGTGGCCTCTACTGATTAGGCTTTTATCAACATCTCTGTAGTAGCAGATGAGTCTAATGTTAGCACTGCGGTACACAGTAATACTGCTAATCAAGAGAACAAAACATACTTTACAATGTATTCATCGGGGAGGCATCTTTCAAACAAACTGTGCTGCAATAGAAGCCTTCAGAGACTTCTGCAGAAACAACCAGAAAAACAATACTTGCTTCTCTTAGTTTCTGACACTTCTTGACTCCTGATACCTTCCAGATTCCTAGATATCAGAAAGAGTTCTCTTCGTGGAGGGAACAGCGTCTTTCAATAAGTGTCCTCACAAACAACCTGTGGAACTGGGTCTAGGCATTTGCTTAGGTTTAATTTTTAAGTTTAAATGTAAACTGAGGAACACTGACAAGTGTGTAGTTCTTCAAACATTTTAAATAGTTGAAATTGAAGTCTCAGTCCACAGCATTATATGCTCTGATAAACAATTGAGTGTTTTTATATCACTTTTAAAGTTTCACTCTCTCCCTGCTTCTCCTTCACACCAAACTGCAGCTCTTCACTAGCCTACCACTTTTCCATGAAAATTGTTTTTTTTATATCAGAATTGGAAAAGTGCATGACCCACAGCCACATTAGACCACTGAAAGCATGGAGAGTGTTCAAGGACAACACAAAAGTCTGCATGCACCTGCAATTAAATAACCAAAAATATTCAAGAATATTAAGACCTTCTACAAGAAAAACATTTACTCAATAGACAACTTGTTTCTAGCTTGTCTTTCTACTGCAAGGATAGCTTGCTGATCATTAACCATTTTGGAAGAGTCTGCTTCATCACCCTCTCTCTAGGATGCTTTTTTAATCAGAAAGCGATCTAAGCTAGTCATTTTCCTCTCTTATTTTTCTCTCTCCTTATTTCAAGGAGTTAAGCATAGCAAGAACAGTACTTTATTTCAATGTTCCTTTCTTGCATCAGAGGGAAAAGGGAAAAGGGAAAAGGGAAAAGGGAAAAGGGAAAAGGGAAAAGGGAAAAGGGAAAAGGGAAAAGCTCCACTAAAAGAGGAGCATATTCTGAAGTTACTCTGCATATAAACAGAGTAAAACTGCTGGAAGTTATGTTTGGCTCAATCTTATGAAGAGAGTTTCAACACTCCATTCCCTACAAGCAACTCCATTTTATCACTTCAAAGAATCACAAGTATACTCAAGGTTAAAACTCAAAACCTGACAAAGAGAGTGCTGACCACTTAAGAGCTGAAGTCAGATCAATTCTGCGGTTAGTTTACCAAATGGTAAACAGGCTTTGAAGGCAGCCCTGGACAGGAAGGCTCCTACATAAGATATAGGATTTTCCTCCAACCTGAAGAAAATAATGAGCCTTCCTACAAAAGAGCAAACTAATAGCAGAGCATGCTAAAAGAATTTCTAGAAGGAGGTCTCAAAATGCAGACAGGAAAGGACAGCAGAGAACTGCAAACATTTGCTTATAAAAACCTTTTGAGCATGAAACCCAGGAAAGAAACAGGTTTCTCAGAAGCTCAGACACAGAGGCAGGAAAACCCAAGCGTGGATTCAACCAGACAGGAGTGAGAAATTGGCTGTTTGTTTTGTTAAGCCATTTGCTTTTTCTGCAGTAGACATGGGAGGTATCATTAAAAAAACCGCACACAAAACAAAACCAAACACATTTTGTTATTTGGCAGAAGGACAAATTATTTCAGAAGCGCAAGAATTGGTGCATTCAAATAAGGAAGATAGGAAGGGCTACTCAGAGGAGGAATGCGGAGACTTGGAACTGTGATGCATTTCTCTCTAGTCACATTTCATTTCCTCCTCTGAACATCTATATCCTTGGTATCTACAGCACACAATTTGTTTCCACAAAAATAGTTTTATATGTATATGTGTGTATACACATACATACATACACAGTACACAGTTATATCTTTATTTCCCCAAAAAGAGACAGCTTAAAATAAATTGTCAAGTCTATTCCATGGGATATTTCAGAACACAAAAAAGTAAGTCCTGTAACTTTTTCCAGGTCCAGCAATTTTAACATGCACACATCTGCTATCATGTCTTTCATTAAGGATATGGCATGCACAACAACTGTTAGAAAGGTAACTAGCAGGATCTATTTCAGTCCCCCGAGAGACATCCAGAGTGGGCAGAAAGACTGCATACCACTGGCAAAAAGTTGTTTCATCCCTCTTCTATTGAAGGATTATCACCATGAAAAAGGTGAGTTCAATTTCATCATATTTCTTGCATCTAATAATGTCCACCACTTAAATACACCCCACCACCACATTCTGAAGCAAACCACAGTACACTTAAGCCAAACAATGACCAATTAAAAAAGAAAACACAAAAACCTTTTTAATGTTGTTGTAACATATTCCATAGAATTCATGTGTATTTATTAAGACCAGGTTATACTCTAACATGTGTGTGTGTGGGGAAAATCATCTCAATAGCAAGGATTTTATCTTCCTGGCTTACCCAAAATAGGATATAACAAGCTCATAAAACAGAGTAACTACCAGCATCTTCAGAGGTGGTATTATATAATGTCTGTGCCTTGAACTACTGTTTTGAAAGCTTACTTCTACAGAAGTGGAAAACAAACAGCCAGCTATATACACACACTCTAATGGCTTTAGAATGGGTTTATTTAAAGGAAAACAAAGGAAGACAGTACTGCAATCCCACTGAGATGCAATATAAAGCAGGAGCTTCATTTTTATGGAGCTTAACTTCCAAGGGTGTACTTTGGATCTGTCTTTCCCCATTTGCAAAAAAGTGAATTTGGATAATTTATGTTACAAGTTGCTACACACATTCATGTATTTTTAAAGAGAATAATGTGCTTTCACTCCAGACACACTCAAACTTATAAAAGGCAACTTATATTCTTGTTTGGAGCGTAATATGCAAGAAAGGAAATGTCCTGGTTTTCTTCCTAGTAGCTGGTATAGTGCTGTGTTTTGGATTTAGTACAAGAATAATGTTGATAGCAACAAATGAAACAGTGTGTTAAGTAGTGCTTATAAGCCAAAGACTTTTCAGCTTCCCATGCTCTGCCAGGTGCACAAGAAGCTGGGAGGAGGCACAGCCAGGACAGCTGACCCAAACTGACCAAAGGGATATTCCATATCATATGACATCATGCTTGGTATATAAAGTGGGGGCAGTTCGCCAGTGGGTAGCAATCGCTGCTTGGGGACTGGCTGGGCATCCATTGGCAGGTGGTGAGCAATTGCATCACTTGGTTTTCCCAGGTTCATTCTCTCTCTGTCTCTCTCACTCTCCATTACAATATTATTATTATTAGTTTATTTCAAGTATTAAACAGTTCTTATCTCAACCCATGAGTTTTCTTACTTCTGCCCTTCCGATTCTCTCCCCCATCCCACCAGGGGGGAGGTTGAACAAGTGGCTGCGTGGTGCTTAGTTGCAGACTGGGGCTAAACCACAACAGGAAATTAATACTAGTACATAAAAGTAAATCCCAACATCAAAAGTAAACTGCAGAATTGAGGCATGAAAGAAGGCATGTTTGAGCTTTTAACTTAAGAAAGGATTATTCCTCTCAGGCATAGTCCTTATTTGTTTGCCAGGCAATCTTGCTCATTCTCTTTTTTATGCTTTAAAAACTACAGTGGCTTCTCACCAGACCAGGATTACATTTAAAAGGCTACAGTGAGCTGGGTAAAGGCCGTCTCAGTACATGTCTCCCATCACTAGCACAGACTCAGTTTTGAAATAAAGATTCATTATCCCTGAACAGAGCTGTGGTCTCCAGAAGGAAAAAAAAAAGGAAGAAAACCCCAAAAAACCAAAACCAAATGCTTATGAAAATGGTAATGCTGAAAGGAAGCACATTCTCAGCAGACAGCTCCCTCCTCAAATGGTTGGCCCTTGCTGTGAGAAGGAGGTAAGCTCCTACCTTCCTGAGGAATCTTCACATTTCTCTTCAGTTTTGTCACTCTTCATTCCAAGCAACAGAAATGTAACAGTAATAGCAAAGGAAGGGGAGAGGGGCCAGGTACGGGGTGTCTCGACCAATTAAACATCCAAGGGCTTGTGCTTCAAGCTTTATGTCTCAGGACAGAGGGGTACCCACAGTTTTTTTTCTTCTGTAACAACTTTGGTCTCCTTCACCTTATATACCTCACTATTTCTATTCACTCCTTCCCTAGTCTCAGTCAGTCTGCATACATTCCGTTTGCATTTGAGCAAAGAGGAAACAGTACTTTTTGCATGTTCAGTTGCACGCTCAAAGCATCAATCACACCTGCTTCACATGCTTTCCCCTTCCACTGTAGTTACACCAATAATTATTGTCATCTTTAAATGCTAGCAAGTCACAAGAGAAATTCATGTTCCCATGAGAGTTGATAGCCATGTCTACCATCTTAAAAAATAAATTAAAAAAAGACAGTTCCATTGTTAAGACTTTCAAGCAAACAGTTCATGCTTTTCAGAAAAAGGATTACAAAGCAAGCTTTCCTAAAATTGAGTCAACTGAAGTATAGAGCAACAGGAGAATTTACAACACCCAACTTCACTACAGATACCATCTTGGATGAAGATACATCACCCTCAGCCATACAAGTGTGATTACTTAGATTTTTATCACGCTTAAAACCCACCTACACCATTCATGTCTTAACTAAACTGAGACCATTAGTCTTGCCATCTATGTATCATAAACCAAATAAACCCAATCTCCTTATGTGCAGCATTTCATAAATAATTTAGAATGGCAATTTCATTTCCTTTAGATCAGGACTTCAGCCCATTGAGAACAAGAAATCTTTAATACTCTTATTAAATATTTACTATATGGCTGTTCTGGCATCATCACAAGAAACACTGCATATAAATGTTATGCATTAGAAAAATACAAAAGCTACATTTAAAACATTTAAAAGATGCTGGCAATCGGACAATAGCTGGGAAATGCAAATAAAACTGACAGCCTAACTTTCACTGCTGATTCTTTCCAGGACAAAAAGCAGCCACACAAGACAGCTTAACCCTTTCCTTTAAGGTCAACGTGCTTTAAGGTCAACGTGCATTAAGTAGTTTTCCATAAAAATGAGCATTCATCACTACCTGAAAAAAAATTAAGTAAAAACATTTCTAGTGAATCAAAAAGACAATCAACTGGTTTCCCCATACAGCTTTCCATCAGTGCATGTTATAAACTCAGAAAGGTCACAAGTGTTTACCAACTTCATGTATGCAATAAAAGTATATCTATCCCTCTCTGTCAGCAACATTTCTACCTCCAGAAAAGCAAACCTAACAAATCTAACTGGGAGTTTAATATCCACAAGACAACCCCTAAGATGATGCAGAATGCAGAGGCCTTAAGTAACACACTATCTTCAGTATCCCATCCCGTGTCACCAAAGGAAAGCTTCAACATTATGTTAAATCTATTGGCTTATGTTGTTTCACCAAGCTTTTACACAGCAGTCCTGGCAGCAGTCATATAACCGTATTTCAAAGCAACAGGCACACAGCACAATTACGAGACCTAGCAATCCCATTGCAACTTTCAGATTTAAAAGCACAACTGCATATCCCAATTGACAGAGCTGCAGTGTAAACTGCAGCAATAACCACCACAATTGTTGGTTTCTGGCAGGACTCAGCACACACTGTAATGCAATGATTTTTTCAAGTGAGTCTCCAGTAAGAGGCCTAAGGAACATGCTTCCCTCAGCCACTTGCTCTCTATACAAAATTGTCAGAAGACAATAGAAAGTATCACAATCTCCTGCAAACCAGTGCCTGTAATAACGAGCTTCCAGATTTTAAATTTTGTTTGAAGTGAAGCAGTAGCAACCAGTGCCCTCACAAAAACTTCCCAACCTAAGCATCAAATCATTATTTAGATAAGCAAAAATCTTCCAAAACAAACCTGGACCTTGGATTTTGGTCTCAAAATAATGCTGGCTGGGAATGTTTTCAGGTGATTCTCCCAGGTACAAAGCTTGCTTTCTGGCTAGTAGGCCAGACCAAAGTTTCAGGGCCTTCAGTCTCAGGACAGCAAGGCACCTATTTCAAAAGATGCCTTTATTTTCTAATCCCTTTCCTAGCAACAAGCAATCAGGCTGCAACACTGACCATTCTGCAATCCATTCTCAGAGCACAGAGTGAACACACTAACATTTCCACATTGTAAAGAATGAAGTAGCCCTGAGCTACCGTAAGCTAATTGCTACTGTGCTCAGCACCAGCTTTCAATCCTCTTTTACTGCTAGTCTGAATTGCCACTTTCGAATGCATCAATCAGACAGACACCCACTAAATTAGGAACTGTACTTCTTCCTAGCACAGCCTGCCAAGACAGCTGCATTGTTTTCTGTACTAATGATTTGAGAAGGTACTAAAATAAAGTTTTGGCACTGATGTCCACCAAGAGAAGGTACTCCCATTATTACTGGAGATGGCTATCACTGTGCTTTTCTTTTTAGTATGAGTCATGCAAAAATATATTTAGTGACCTAGTATGACACAATCCCTTCAATCATATGCTTCAGCTCAGTTTGAGGGAGATAACAAAAGCACATTTTGTTGGCTGCAGTTTTCCAAGCACCAAAGGCAGTTGGATCTCCAAAGGAAGTAAGGGTCAATTTATCCCTCCTGCATAAGACCCAGCACACAGCAACAGCTGATTTGGTTCAGCTGGGGATCAGATGACCCAGATCAGACTGTTGGGAAAGAGGGAGGCAATTTCTGTTAGGCTAGAACTCATTTGGAGTTCACTATGCCATTTCTGGTAACTTCTCAAAAGGGATGCATATGAGAAGATAGACAAGCTAGGGCAAAGAACTGCAGAGAAACCCTACTGGTGTAGGAATACAGGCTCAAGGAGGATAACTGTGGAACGATGATCCAGGAGACCTGAGCAAAAAGAGACCTATAGCAAGATTAGCTGAGGGGGCACTAAAGGGAAACTGAGACACTGGAATAGGATGCGTCTCAGTATATTATTCTGAGATAGTACACAGAAGAACAGAGCATCCCAAATCACCTGCATTAGAAGCAACGCCAAACAAACAGTGCTTTAGCAAGCCATGTGAGACTGTAAGATACCATCCAGAGCAAGGGTTGTACACTTTCTGGTATCGATTATAGCTAGAGCCCAGGCTCAGATTTTAAGCCTTTTCAGGAATGTCTCCATTGTTTTAAAGGGCTACTGCAATCAGACTGCACACCCACGAACTGTGCAAGGTAAGACCAGATGTTTTAACACATTTGCTAATGAAAATAAACATTTTTTGTGAAAAGCAACAGCTCGGTTGTTTTATGTAAATGGATGTAAAGGCTGAGCCCAGTATAGAATGAGTATCATTAATCCCTCAGAAGTCTTCTTCAAAAAGATAAAGAAAAATCTTCCTCCCACAGTAGCCTGTCAAAGCTTCCATATCCTCTTTTAGAACCTGCATCTTTTAAGAGTGCATCCCACAATTTAAACCACTTAAGCTGGTAGATTCACTTTACCTTTTTTTTTTTTTAAACAGCAAACTCCAATCAGAAGCAGGAAAGCTGGCCTAATTTGCCAATTTAGTGGTCAAGTTCTAAATAAAAGTTCCAGCAAGCTTCAATTGACCACATAAGTGGAGAACAGAGAAGTATTTATAGCTTGTTCTCCCTCAGCCACTAGCTCAGAAACCACAGAAGGACACATTGCAACACATGACTTCAAGCACATGATATCAAGTGTTCAAGCTTCTCTTTCAGCCAAGGACTCCCTCTCTTCTGTGGAATATTCTTTCACCTTCCTTCTCTCTTTGTTGTTTTAAAACAGAGATAGAAACCCATGGCATAACCCCAAACTATTTTAAGAAAACATAAGTCAGATACACAGATCAAGGGGATTTTACTTCCATACTTTCCTTCCAAACAGTCAAATAATCTTCAACACCTTTTTCTCAACTTAAGGCCTCAGAACCTTTCCAGAACTCGTCAGCTCTTAACCCAGTAAGAAGTCCTTCAAGAACAGCTTACAGCCCATTATCGTGATCCAATTTTTTTTTTATTGTAATAGCATTGAATATATGTCTGTTTATACAGACATCCAGAGCTGATGCTATTTTCTATCTTCTTTCTCTCACTCCCACACTCCCCAAACTGAACACACATGTAGTTTCAACACCTAAATGCAGCTCCAGAATAACTTCTCAAGAGCACATGCACCTACAGTCAGTGCTCCAGGGTGACACAACTATCTTGTCATGAAAGCTGAGATTGGCCAGCTTAAGTCTCAAGGGCACAAGCATTTTCACACTTTTTATTACTAACTGAAGTCTAGTAGCTTTTCTCTTCCAGTCTCTCAGGTCACACTTACACATCAGCAGCTTCCAAATTAAGTTATAGGCACGTAGCCTCTTTAGGCTCTAGGAGAAGAGTTCCCCATCCACAGCTCCCTACCGACCTAGCTACTCACTACCATCCTCTTTGAAAAAGGTTAGGGCTTCCTCAGATATTATGAATATCTGAATTAAGGAATATGAATCAGTCAAGCTTAACACATTACTCAGCAGTTTGAGAAACACCCCCCCCCTTTTTTTTTTTTTAATGGAAAAAAGTTTCGGAACAGCCACACAAGCAATTAAAGCCAGTAGGGAGTGATGACCAGTAACTGGGTATAGGTTGACTGCAATAACTTTTCTTTAACTGGAACAACAGGAACCAGGAGAAATACTTAAACCTGGTCAGGTCTACAGCTGTTAAAGCCTCAGCTCCGCCTACAGTAGTTTTTACTGAGCAGATGTACACAGGGAAGTTGCTGTGAACCTCTTATTATGGCAATCTTAAAGCATGAATGAACAAATGCACCAAGCAGTATAATTACTGCTCAGAATAATAACCTGTGGAGTCTGCAGGTTATCAGATATTTAAATATTAATATTGCATATATAAGATGATATGCAGCTTTATTCACAGAGCCTGTTTTAAACTAGGATGTCTTATTATTACCATCTGCTCAGAGATGAAAAAATGACTGCAGAAGAGTCAAGAGAATATTTTCTCCTTTAAATTAACATTAAACAGAAGTCAACAGTTCTTATTTTAGAATCAGAATAATGCAGGTCAGAAGGAATATCTCTCCAGATCATCTGGTCACTTTCTATAGAAAGAGTTAAAAAGCATGAAGAATTTTCAGGCTAGTCTGACATAAACAAATGTCTTGTTGCCCGTTTTAGAAATCCCAAGTTTAAATAATTATTTTCAGAACAAATTAATTCTAAATATCCTTAGTGAAACAGATCACGTACACCTTGTCTTCATGCAGACAAAACCTTGGTTTTTAAGCATTTGACATTGGCCTTCACACCAAACCAGAGAAACCTTCCTTTACCGGTCTCCCACAGTTGCCTGTGAAAGGGTTAAAGGTGCTATAGGCTTTCACAATCTTAACAAAGGATTCCTGTGCCAGCTAGCATCCTTATTTCAATAAAACATATTCTAATATACACATGGGAGGAAATGCTAAGCATATAATGGCTGTTCCATTTTTCCTCAAGTCATTGTGCTTCGATTGCACTTAGAACTTTGGGAAGCTCAAGCCACATGACATGCAAGTGCTACAAGAGAGTGCACATCACAGGGTTAGTTTGGGAAGGAAAGGCTAGAGTTATTTCCTGGTTGGTTGGTTTGTTTTTAAGTAACATTCCCCACAGTATGTAGTCCCCCAAATGCTTCTCCTCATTCCATAAATCGTAAGGCTTCCTGACATTTATATAAAGTGTTAACTCCCACCCCTGTCCCAATTACTCCTTTTCTGATGCCAGATGCTACCCACAAAACAAGCCAGTGTTCCATGGATGTCAGCAACTTGTCAAATCAGCCCTGACTCATCAGTCATTGCTCTGGGATGTTAGAAGCACTATCTAGAACCTCGGCACTCAGCAGCACTTTCACTCACAGTGAAACTTGCTACTACTTCACCCATTTCAGCTTCAAACTCAGCGCATTCCTTTTTAGGAATGCACCCACATATAGTCATTGCCCAATGATTGGCACTCTGAGTTTGGCACTCAGAGTGAAGTAAAACAGATGTCTCTGTCAACAAGCCAACAGCACATCCAAAAGAGAAGGGAAAAGAAAGAGCAAACCTGTCTCCACCGCCAGAGTCCCTTCTGACAGCTCTTACAAGATTACAAGAGCTATATGCCGCTGCATCAGCCTGCTTAACATTTCTGCTTTGGTCTTTTCTACATACTACAAGAAACTGAAGAGAAGTCCAGATCACACCTTTAACCAGTTTAAGGAAGATGTGACATGATGCTGCTGCCTGCAGCCAGCAGCAGTGCCACAAACATGCTTTTCCACTCCTGTGCTGATCTAATCACCCAGCGCCAGGCAGGAAGCTCCCTATGCTCAAGTCCGGGGGCTGTAAAGACCACATTCCTGCTTTTCCCCTGCACTTCTCCAAGACGCAGACATGAATTTGACAGTGAAGAGTGCAGTGGCACTTTTCACCCCTCACATAATACTCTTCAAAGATCAGCTAAAAGCCACATAACCAAGCCACTGCTATTCTGCAGCAAAACGAAGTCATTACAAGCCTAATTAAGTGGTCTGACTGGGGGCAGAGGGAGAAGGCAAGAAGAAAAACCAATGCTACAGTCTTATTAGCCTTAATGGTTTGGAAGTATTTGCAGTTCTCATTTAATGACTCAACTACAACCATGACTCAACCAAACTTTGTTTGGCTTTTGTCATCATTTTTAACATGCAAAAAAGGGAATGCATATGTAAAAGCATTATTATTTTCAGTTTAAAAATACCTTATAATTTGTTATAGGCTGGAAAAAAGCAAAGGAATACTGATATTTTAATTCTACATGCCCAGCAGAAATCTAGCCTCAAGTCATTTTTTTAATATAATTTTCAAAAAACTTATTTTATATATATGCTGACATAAAAGCTCTTTGAACAAGTTACAGCAGATACCATTACAGAGTAAAAACGCTCAAGGTAACCTTTTCACTTCTTAGGAAGGAAGTCAGAGGCTTAAGAACCTTCCTTTAAGAAAAAAAGATAAGCCTTTCAAATTTGAGACTTCCTAGGCTGAAAGAGACAGAAGATGCAAAAACCACAATCCAGATTGTCCTTTATAAATCTGTGTTTATACCTGCCCATGTTCACTGTGCACTGCTTCACAAAAGCATGTGAAGCTTTCCTATTGCTTCTATGTCATTACAGCCATTAAGTATTGAAGTTTAACCTCCTTATGTCAGAAAAAAACTTAGAGCATCAAGAAGTCAACATATTCATGGATCATGTTAAAGTGATAATGCAGTTCAGGGCTGAGGACAGAGCTTTTTTCATTTTCCCTTCATTTCTCTCCTCCCAGTGCCAATACACAAGCACCTCCTACCAAATTAGGCCATTGGTCACCTGACAACTGTAAATAGTAAACAGTCAGTTAACACTATTTAAGAGATTAACAATACTCCAGCATTCACAGACAAAATTATGATAAACCCATGGATTAGTTTTGGGGTTTTTTTATTTGTTTGGTTGGGTTTTTTGGTGGTTTTGTTTGTTTGTTTGTTTTAGTTTTAGAAGGTGAAAGAATTTTGTGGTTGTGCTCAATGACTCATTAAACAAAATTCTTATCTCAGCTTTAACCCACCTGCCCCCATACTCCCCAAGATATTACAGATCAGTCATATATTAAAGAGAATATATATCTATTGTACAGAGGATATACATTCCTGCAAAGAGCTTAAAGTCAACCAGAAAGAGTGGATTTGTTTAGAGCCCCTAAAACTGCTTTAGCCTAAAGTAATCAGGAATTGGTTGAAAATCCGGTACAAAAGGATAGAAATACTAACCATTCTTAAAAATGAGACAGTATAAGACATTTTAAAATCTATATATTGGATTTTAAACATTAACTTGACAATGTTTTTAATATTTGAGGTTACCTGTTGAATCTTTGGGTTGTGGTTGGTTTTTTTTGTTTTGGTTTTTTTTTTTTTTAAAGCCTAGATGAACAGTAGGTTTTTATGAGAGTTAAGGTTTCCAAAGTTCACACTGGTGGCCAGGAGGCTAGAATGTGAAAGATATTTAAGATAACTCTTAAGATCAACACAATATAATTCCACTGATAATCAAAGAAAAGGAAACTACACAAAATTTACTAGAAAGGAGTGGCAGCTACTCTCTAACACACATTTAACACCAATGAGTAAGAACAGCATTTCAGTACATTCCATGTTTACAGAGAAAATGCTGAGCATTAAACTATGAAAAAGCATTAACATTAATCAATCAAAATCTGCTTAGTGTGTAAGGAGTCTTTTTGACCAAAGCAAAGTGTCCAGCCTAAACTTATTTACATTATATTTCTGCTAACATCAGCATAAAAGTTAAAAATTCTTTTAGTTATGACCTGGTCAATAAACTGCTTTGAGCCCACCTTTGTAGTATCCTCTCTCATACATATCATATTTCACATAATGAAAGAGTCTGTTTCTACATAGGCACATTTTATAGTAAAATTAAATGGCAGCCTGGTTTTTAAGAGCTTTCATGGCAGTTAAAATTTGAATGTCTTCTCCCTAAGAAAAAAAAAAAATTGCAGAATAAGCAGGATGTCAACTTTCCCAACAACGTTTCCTCCACATTTGTTATACTCTACCCAAAACGCATCCAGTGATTGACATGCCATTTCTGTGACTCACCAGTAAAGTTTGATACTAGGCCCATCTATACGCTAAAGTCAAAATGATAGCCTAAGAAATACCAGGATTTAAACGTCTGAAGATAGATGGCATGCAAAGGCATAGATAGCGTCAAGCCAAAGCCATAGGCAAAGACAGCACATATATTTTAACAGAAGACCACAACTCTCCTTGAAGGGACCTGAGCAGCAAACACTCCACTCACTCAGGAAACGCTGTTTATGCCAGTCTGAGAAGTTACAGTTTGTTCAACTCCAAGTCACTTCATACATAAGATGAAATAAGTAGACTTCAGCTTTTTCTGGACCACCCTTCTTCAGGTGTATTACCATCCAAAAATAAGATTAGACTGAACTCTCTAGAGTAGTGTTCTGCAGGAAACAAAATTAAAGAAACTATGATTATCAGTAAGCGACCTACAACTGCTAGGAATAAACGTACGATTGCAAGAGCAATTTCTCAGAGGCAAACGTCATTCAACTATCTTCTTTGTAGCTTCACAGTGTACTATTCACACTTCACTGAAGTCAGCCAGCTCTATCATTTACAGGATGGATTTGGCAGCCAAACCTTCTCCAAAATACACACAGCCATTTTTTCCCCTCACATTAATCATTATACTGTCTTATGCACATCATATATACTATAATAGTAGTATTTTTCATGGGTTTATGTTTAATGACCTCCTTACAAGTATAGCAGTTTAATGTTAGCTATCAAATGCCACTGCTGATTCAGATCCATCTCAAGAGACGCCACTTATATTCATTATGAGTGGCATAAAATAGTTATACAAGCACAAATAATGGATACTAATGTTTGTACTTCTTATAATCATTTGTGCTAACAACCCGTTAATAGTACTTTGAAAAGACGTGAATGGCTATATAAAATGCTAAGCATGATCTGCAAGTTGCTAATGCAATTCAGGTAACAAAAAATCCATTTCAGTTCATCTTCATGTCTACTTCACAATATAAATTAGAAGCACTAGAGACAAAAAACTACTGGGTAAACAGTCCAATTCCTTCCCTCTCCCCAGTTCATCCACACAATTCTCTCCAGACAAGTACTTAATACACAAAGTTTCTTTTTCTGCATATAACTATTCTGATTATTAACATTAATTTTGCAAAACTTTACTGGCGCATCAGCAGATGTGCTTTTCAGAGGATTTCACAACATCTTATCTTAGTGGCGAAGTAGAGGAAGAGCCTAATTGTCCTTAATCCTCTATTTAAAATAGGTTAGATGAAATCCTCTTTTGACTGAAGCGAAGAGATTAGTCAATGCCACCAGGAAAAAGAAACACTATTCCCCCCCTCACCCTGCCCCATACCTAGGTGAGTTTAATGATTAATGAAGGAAACAAATTAAGAAGTCTCCTATTTCAAAAAGCGAAATTAGTCTACAGGGAAGAGCAGAATAAATGAAAAAGCGTATCTACGGAATCTCCAAATTCTTAAGCTTTCATGCTTGTAGTAACACCATGATAACATAAATAAGAACAAGCATCCCAGAATAGAATTTCACAGTACACCTCACTAAGCAGACAGAAGAGCTAGTATGAAGCTTTTTTTTTTTTTTTTAAATACCAATACACATCTGGATCCCTGGTAAACCTTGGTGTAATTCTTGACATTGCCAAATGAAGTGCATACAGTTTCAGGAAGTACACGTGCACACATCTGCACAAGAATGCACCTGCATGTATGCAGATCGAGGAATAAAGGGGGAAATCAGGAGTAGCAGAAGGAGAAGCAGAGTAGAACACTGTTAAACAACATGGAAAAAAACCAACCCTAAAACACTGTCATTATAGGCTTATGTCCACACCCAGTTTTCTTACTGTGACATAGTAATTTTATTACCTGAAAGCATTAAACTACCCTTACAACTTCTCTCTATGGAAGAGCTGGGTAATACTCTCATCCCTGTCCTAAGGAAAGATGAATGCTCAAAGAAATTAACATCCAGATCCGCAAAGATATTTACATGCCTTACCAGCCTGTGGTCTTCTGTGATGTTCCAAACAAACTCCCCAGCTACTGGCTCATCTCATCAGTCTCCCAGAATAATCCAGGCTAGGCTGCCACTTTCTTCCTCAAAAGAGTGCATTTTTAATATAGCATCACAAACACTTACAAAATTAAAATCAAAATTAAATTGAAAAAAAACAAAACAAAACAAAACCAAAACACTTTTCATGATGACTCGGAGCGTGTTTGTGCCACAGGCTTCTCAGAGTCATTACTGTGAGGGAATAAAAAAAAACAACTGGTATCTGTATGATACAGAAAGAGAATCCTTGGTTTGCCTTGTCTACCTGCAGCTGTTGCCATGGCAAATATAGCAGAGAAGATAATAGCATTCCAGTGTCATTCTGCCTCACAGCTCAGGATGAAATTCAACTGAAATGCCCCTTGACAATTATACAAATAGAAATACTACATTATTCCGTGTAACGGTAAACCAGTAGAATAAGAAGCATTATTCTGGAAAAATATAATTTGACTAAAAGACTTACATGAGGAGAGGGAGGCTATTTTGCTTTAAAAAAAACCAAACAACCAGTAAAGTTGAATCCAGTTGCATAACAGGTGTTAAAACATCTGCTCAGTCTTTTCCATGGCACAGTTTTCTCTTGGTTTCCTCTACCTGCCACACCTGCACATGACACAGAGGAGGCATCTCACCATCAATCAGGTTGCAGCTCCTCAAAAAACACAACTGTTTTCTAGTCGCACTTAAACCTAGTTATCCCCATCTCAACAGCACAAACAATAGCCAGCTATAATATTTGTGGAACATTTTACCTGTCAGCCCAGTTACTGTTTTCTAAGTGTTTCAGATTTAAAAAGCAGACTCAGAAAATCCCATTCCACCCTGCCACTTTTCTTGTTTCAATTACTATTGTATGACAGGAGCAAAGAATGAATGAGAAACAGTGACAAGAGATGTTAAGCTACAAATGTGCTACGTTGTACCTTGCCCTCTTCCATTCCCAAAAATTATTTTGAAAAGGCTTCCTGCTTTCAGTATTGATACTCTGTGGTGCTTTAGAAAAAGCATAAAAGCAGAACTATATTAATTATTAAAAAAAAAAAAACCAAAACATGCTATCAAAAGACAATAGCAACTATGCAGTTCTCATCTCAGAAGAGACACGTATTTTTGATGCTAAAAATGGTAAGGTTAAAAGTTCTTGATCTATTTTAAGTCACAAATACTTCTACAATTTAGATGCTCCAAAAGCAATGTTTTCTACTATCAGAGAGCATCTGATGAGTGCAGATGAGCAATATTTTGTAGTCAATAGCAACGAGCTTGTAATACCTACTCTGGCTTCCTGTGAGCTGTTTTATATACACAGTGTCCTATTTTCATTTGTTTATTCTCAAAAGAAAAAGGAAATAATGTTTTTCATGTGTAAATTATCTAATTGATGGTGTGGGGGGTGGGCAAAAACAAAGTCCATGCAATTCTCCACGTTTATTGCCCCTCAGCAATAAACAGTTGATGGGGGAAAGGAGAGCATCTAGGATTTTTTTTGAGCCTCAGATTATACTAAACATCTTAAGGGCACATTACAAAACCAGAATGAACACAGCAAGAGTCACTACTAGTACACAAAAGCTAGTTAGATATGCAGAAGTGCCAAATCCTGCCAGCCACACTCAATATTCAGCAGAATTAACTTCCAAGGTAAGTAAAGATTTCAAACTTTGCCTTCTTTAAATGACAGGCTGAAAAGTATGCAGGCAGCACACCATGCTGACTCTCTCTCCCACACACCCCCTAAAAAAAAGGCAGTTACAAGAATAACAAAGCAATGGTGCTTGTGGCAACAGGAATTCAGAAGCTACCCATGCTATTAGATGCACTCTGTCACACCTTCCACACCAGAAAGAACTGGTACCCACAGCAAAACAGATGTGAGGTTTCAAGAAAACATTGTGGCACACTGTCTTCCACAAGAGATAACAAAAACACATTACATACCAGGTATAGACACAAGCACTTTAGAAATGCAAGTCACCAACTGCTGATGTGTGAATATAGGGATAGCCAGGGATAGCCCCTGTTGAAAACACCTTTTGTACAATCAGGACAGTTTGCAGACAAAGAGTCGGTATATAAACACATTTACATGACATTTTAAACAGCTTAAGATTTTGTCAAAGTATATCCCTGGAACAAGGGGAAAAAAAAAAAAAAAACCACAAAAAAACCCCACCACAAACACACAACACACCAAACCACAAACCTTTTGACTTACAGTAAGTGACAGCTAGGAAGAAAACTGTTTATTTTAACAGGCACCCTGACTAGGAAATATCTAGACAGTACTAGTTTGATACCAGTCTGCCAGGGTGCAAAGAGAGCTGAATGACTACAAACAAAAGCAAGAACCAGAATGCAAGATTACCCTCATATGTATTAACTGAACTTAGATTAAAAATAGCAGGTCATCTGAAACTCTTGATAAATGGACTGTCATTTTAGACACAAATAATTCCAGAGCACCAAGGCTTACAATTTCTCTAACTTTCAGGTCAAAGCAGTTACCAACCTTTGCTGTATCAAAACTAGATAAATGGAAAAAAAACTGAAGCTCAATATTCATTTATTTCTACTAAGAACACATACACAAGTAAAATACTTAGGAAATCTAATTAGAAAACAGTTTTAGAATTATACTGCCACCAGAAACAATAAAATTTTCTAAACCAATGACCAAAAGCCACAGGCTGCCACAAAATTTAGCAGAGAACTTGCTAAATCCCCCCTAACGTAACTTCCTGATTAGGCTAGTCAATCACCTTCTCAAACTATGATTAAAGTTCACCCACTTCTATAAAAGTGAAAAGTAAAGCATCCATTTGTAAACCCATTTATTCCAACCTCCCAAAAAAAGATTTTTCAGAAATATCTGCAGAACTAATAGGCCAGAAACTTCCCAGAGGCCAGAGCCGTAATAAATCACTGTTCCTTCTGGAAGTGCATCTTACCTGCTGCTATACACACTTAGAGATATTTACACAGGCAACAAATACTTAACATCCATATTTGTAATCCTGAAGTAATAGGAGAATATGAAAGAGGAGAAGCAATAAAGTGGCAGGATCTCTAAATACACTACATAATACAGTCAAAACTGTTCAGTAATACAGACCTCTGACCCAGTAGTATTTATTGTACAACTCGAAGCCATCAACCTGGGCAGGAGCATTTACTGATGAGGGCCAGCTGTCTTACAAATACAGAACAGACTGTCACCATAGGCTGCAAGATGTTTAGCAGCCATTTAGTGTCCAAACAAACATATGCTGAAGAGTGCCTTTTTTCCCAGATTGCCCAGATATATTCAAATCCACAATATTCAGCAATATCCAAATCCACATTCAGCCGTAAACAGCTATTGTGAATATACAACAGACATATGCGTATGTTTTATTAAGGAAAGTAAATGTTCATTTTATGAAAGATAAGATGTCATCAAGAGTTGTTTTAAGATTATTAGCAATCTCTTGACTATAAAGAGGAAGAACTTCAGAATTTCCAAGATCAGCAAGAAGTAAGTTACCAGAGAAAACTAATGCAACTGCAGTTATACAGGCAAAACACATTGCTTAATGATATCCACACAGTGTCCCAAATAATCTAACTATAAAACATAAGCTAATCTTGTATGCACACGGTTTTAATTATCACTGTATGTTTGTTTTTCCCCTAAATAGTGTACTGCTTAATATTGATCTAACAAGTTCCTCTCATTACTGAGCACACAGCAAGCTCTGCATGACACTTACGGGACAGTACACACTAATTCTGTATTCTCAGGCTGTGAGGCTGCCCTCCCCAGGGTAGCACACATGCTCCGGGGAATGCACAAACAATCCAAGGAGAAGACAGAGAAGCATTTTGTCTGAGGCAAAAGCAACATCCAGAAAAAGAGGTTATATTTTAATAAAGTATGTGACAAACAGTATACCCCCCAAGCCCATTTTCATACTATCACCACCACACAGCTATTATTTCCATTATTTGGGAAATTAAATTAAACAATACAGTTGTCAAAATTTACCTTATTGTAGAAGGGTTATTGAGATACTGTGGTTCCATGTAGTGGAAAAGCTGTATATAAAGATGTTTCTATTTCATTACTTAAAGGTACCTCTACTATAGCTCATACAGTCTGAAGCAGTAAAATATATAGAATAATCTCATTAGACACAATTAAGAAAAGTTACGTTGCTGTATTTCAGCTTGAAGGATCACAAAGCATTTAGAATGCTACATTGAACTTCATGTCAACTGCACAGCAGTGAAACAAAAGCCTTTTATGTAGAAAGTTTTTCTTTACCAACAGTCCTATAAATTGTGTATGGCTGCAGTAACGGTAAAGGGAATAAAAGCTCAAGTGAAAACAAAACAAACAAAAAAAAAAGAAATTTGCAGGATGGATATCAAGAAGCAGAACAACAGAATGTCAAATTAGAAATTTAGTAAGAGAAAGACATCACTGCCTCTGTCCTTCTAAGAAACTATACACCATCTCTTGGTGAAGAGATACGAACTACAATATGACTAGCATGCTGAACACGTATCTTATTCAACCCGTGTCACTGAACTGTTCCAATGCCTGGAAGGTATAAAGATGACACTCAATGCAGGTAAAACAGCAGACGAATATTTCAAAATGCTAACCAGGAAACTGACTGCAACTTGAACTGACAGCACCTAGTCACCATTATGCTTCCATAGGGCCTTGGAGATGTGTGCTATTTTGCATTGCTTCAGGACAGTGACTACACCAACAGCAAAGGAAAGGGGAATGGGGGGACCTTCACAGTGAAGACAAGAACCCTGGTATTTAACCTATGGCATCATGTCCTACAACATATAGCACGGGGAAAGAAAACAAATTACGCAGAACTCATAGAAACCATCCTATTAGAAGTCTCCATTACTACAATGCATAGCAACTGTTGTACCATGTACCAAAATCATACCATACCACTGGTAAGAGCTTCCAGCTACCTCAACAATATCTCCAGCCTGCATCAGCCAAGGTTCTCACGATAATCCAGAGACCAGCCTGCTCTGGGAAGGACCTGCAGCTAAACAAGTCCAGAACACAACCTGCAGAACAAAAATTTGTAGTTCTATGACCTCAATCATTGAATAGTTTCTGTATAGTTTTTAACTAAACTAAGCTTGACCTCACTTTGATATAAGCACAAGAGGTACCTATCCTCTCTGACTCTCCTGCAGAAGTGTCACTACCTTGTCTCCCTTATTAAAAAGCAGCTTGGAAAGATGCAAGCACATCTACACTTGTGAGGCATAGCCGGTGTGTATAGAGCTTGGGTGAACAACTATGCAATGATACTGCTGACATGTGCATCTGCTACTCATGTACTCATTCAAACTATTAATTTTCATTTTCACTGCTGTAGCTGTACAAAAACAGTTAAATCATGGAGATTAAAAAAAAAGAAAACACACAACACAGAGGCATCAGCTTGCCAGATCTTAATGGCCTCACTGAAATGATGAACACAAATTTACTTTTAGCAGCTTTTTTCAAAATAATCTTTCCTTGGAAGAAAGGATTCAAAATTAAGAAATTGAAGGAATGCAAAAGAACAAGAAGCAACAGGTGAAAATACACAAGGCAGCCTGGAACAACTAGGCAATTATCTAGACATAGCCTATTAGCATACATACAATACAGAAAGTAGTGTGATCTAGGAAATAGGAACACTTCCCCACATGGGATATAATAATGTTTCATTTAGCTTTCGAACTGCACTCTCATAAGCAATGCGAGAGGGTGATGACAGTCCACAACTTAAAAGCTCAAGTGCCTTATTTTCAACATACTGCCTTCTCACGTACACCTTCATCTTTTAAATTAACTGCTGCAGTTACTCTCAAGCCTGTTTCTTTCCTGTTTGATGCTTAAGCCTACTTTTTCAAGAGAGGTTAGCAACAATGTTATGCAAAAGAGATTGAGAGACCGCAATATGCTCTGTGCACAATGAATGTGCTATTTGTACAGGCTCTAGATGTGAGCACACAAACAGACCAAAAAAAAAAAATCTTAACCTGAATCCAACAGATCAGTACTGACAGATCACTACATCCAGTCTGATCCTGCCTGCTTCCAAACAGAGCTCAGCACAGTTCACCTGAGCTTTGCATATCCATAGAGACTACTGCTTCTCTTATAACTCATTGTGAGTATTCCCCTTCCCTCAGGGCCACTTTCTAAGGATCCATATACACATAGCTGCTTTCAGAACTCACCTCTCCATTCTCTCCTCATCCCACTTAACACCCTATTGTAAACAGAAAAAAAAAAATCCACAGTCGTTTTTCACCTCTGCTATTTTTCCTTGTTCATACTTAAACAAGAAAGACTTCAGCCTGTTTTATGTGGAGATAGCTCTTGACATGCACAAAACTAAGAGTATTTTCTTTTGCTTGGTCAGAGCATGAAAGTTCCCTCACTTACAGTACTTTCTGCATGGAAGGAAAAGCTATATGTATTTGGAAATCTCAATTATCTCTCCCCATCTTTTTAAAATTTCTTATACACCTAAAAGCAGAAGTTTGCAGTTTCCTGGCATTGGCAGTCCCCGACCCTTGTATTGTATAACCCCGCACTTACTGGCATTCCGCCAATTTACTAAAACAATTATCCTGAATATTTGTTAGGGGTTCAATGAAACCGGATTCGCACTCACTGACACACCTCAACCTACACTTGAATCCACTCTAATACGCTACTGATTTGCCCTTTCAGACTGTATGGGTGGTGGAAAACATGCTGACCAACAAGCAAGATCAACTCTCTTTCCCCGAAGCACACCACACTGTTTGAATCTTACCGTGCACTAAAAACCTTAGGACTATTCTGACCATTCGTCAGTGTATTTAAATTGCACAATTCCACAAAACGCAGCTTGACAGAAACAACGTAACAAGGAGAAAGAAGAAAAAAAAAACCACCTAGAGGTTTTATCTGCCCCAATAACTACGTTTCTCAGCACACTATAAATCACAGTGCTTTGAACTTCGGTCAACCCGTTCTGGTTTAGCGAAGGACAGCCCCGCAGCCAGCTACCCTGGGAAAGGGCTGCAGGAAACCCATTAACAACCGCTGCACAGCGAGAACGACGTGCAGCGGCCCCCAAAGCTCCCCTAGCCGCTGTGAGCGGCACGGGACCGCCGAACTCCTGACCGAGCCCTTCCTGCGAGCCTGGGGCCACAGCGCGATGAAGCTACCCCGCAGAGATTCGCACGGCTCCCCGTTGCTTGCAGCCTCGCAGCTTCCCCTCCGCCTCGGCGGGAGGCGGCGGGGGCTCTCCCAGCCGCTGGGGTACGAGCTGCAGACGTGAGGGGGAGCACCGGAGAGAGCTTCCTCAGAGGCGGCTCTGGGGCTGGCGGGGCCCCGCCGGGACGGGCCCAGCCGGCGGTACTCACGTATCGGCTCACGAGGGTCCGGAGGAGGCTGCAATCCATGGCGGGCGGGCGGCCGCCGCTGCCCGGGCACTCAGGACCGCGCCGCCGGGTGCTCGCCGGTGCCGCCGGGCTCCCTGGCTCGCCTCACTTTCCACATGCAGGGAACCGCACTCGTCCAGCCAGACCGCTGTTAGCCCAGCCCGGCGCTCGCCGCCGTCCCCGGCTATGCCATGTGCTCGCCGCCGCCGCTGCGGCGCTGCGCCTCGCTGTCCCTCATGTCCCCCTGCCGTCGCCGCCGCCACAACACTTTCGCGGAGGGGAGGCGGAAAGGAAAACCGCCGCCAACCGCTGCCGAGTCGGCCGGCTCCAGTCCCCCGCCCCGCTCTGCCCGCCCCGCGCGGGCCGCCCAGGACTTTAACCGGCGGGCGGGGCAGTGAGGGCCACCCCCGCGCCGCTCCCCCTCACGCGCGCGAACCCGCCCGGTACCGGCCCGGCCCCAGCCCGGCTCAGCTCGCGCCGCTCCCACTTTGATCTCGTCGGGCGGCCCCGGCAGCTCACGTCACGCGGGGAGGGCGGGCATGCGCGCACCGACGCCGGCACCCCCTCCCCCTCCTTTTTGCACACAGGCGTCGCGTGGGGTGGCTGAGCTGTGTGTTCTGGTGCCCGCCGCCGATAACGGTGGTCAACGGCTCCCCGGCTGGGCGTGGCTGGCCTGGGGGCGAGCGGAGGGGGCGCATAAAGCCTGTCGGGAGGAGAAAAGCATTTAAAAACCTCTTTCCTTTTCCTCCCCACTTCCACTTGCCCCCGGTGCCCCCCCCACCCCCAGCCCCACTACGGAACGGGACGCGGGGTGGGAGAAGCGAGGCGGGCGCCCCATGCGAGGGGAGGGGGAAGGTGAGGAGGCAGAAGGCAACAGGGAGCGGCCGCCGCGCCCTTCCGGGGAGCTCCGGGGCGGAGGAGTTGGCGGCCCGCCGGCGCCGACACCGCCGCGGGCGCCGGGCGCCGCCGGGGCGGGAGGTGACCTCCCGCCGGTGCCCCGGGTGAGAAGACGCTCGCTCTGCTTTGGCGGCCCGCCGTTCCCCGGCGTACGATGTCTCTCTTGTGAGACCGCAAATACGTTTAAATAACTGTTGCCGACACCACGCAACAGGTCAAAATTGTCTTAAAGGCAAAATCTCTTTCGCGCAGCCCTGCGCGTGTTCCTCCACGTCCCGGCGTCCGAGGACGGGCAGTGTGTAAGGTCCGCTACGGCGCAGCGTTGTGTCGGGACGCGGAACAGGCGGAACTTCCCCCTGCCTGTAAAGCGCAGCAAAAACAGGTAAAGAAATCTCCTTTCAGTGACTGAAGCCCAAACATTACAACCCTAATAAGCCTGCAAACAGTAGAAATGACTTGTCGTAGGTGAAGGGATAAGCAGAAGAGGGCAAAAATGTGCATAAAGAGAAGTAGGAGCCTATCTTTATTCCATTTATTTTAAGATACCTGAAAGAACACCTTTAAAGGCCTTCGTTTTCCTCAACTGTTGTGTTTTCATGCCATTCATACCAAAGGACTCACTCAAGTTTGCAAGAATCTTGTAGGTAGTCTCGAGATAATTTGTGTACTACCCTGTACAACTTAACATAAAACTAAGACTTTAAGCTAAATACTTTCTCCTAAATTAATTGGAACTTCTTAATTTAATAAAATTCAATATTTTACTAAAAAAGTTAATTTTAACAAAAGCAAACAAAATCAAAAGCATTTTATAAATGAAAATTTATATGAAAATCCATTCCCTTCTTTAGCAACAATCGCATAAGCTGTCCTTTATCGTCTAGCTCATGCCCAAAACCAAGCAATTTTTGCTCCTTTGATTTCTGTGTTGTCACAATTCAGTAGCTCTCTGGACACCAGAAAATCTAACCGGTTAAAGACTACCTGAATTTCTAATACAACTAACATATGCGGAAAAAATAGAGAATACTCTATTTGAGATCATCACAGAAATACTAAGAGAAAGGACATGTGACTGATTCTTTACAGGTCACCTTCAATTTAGATGCATTATATATGTTCAGCATTTTTTATTACTGGTTAGATTGCAAAATGTATAATTTAATGCACAGTAAGTGCAGTGTGGTCAAGCTGATGTTGCTATTCAAACTCTAAAGTGATGTTGGTCTAAAACCCAATTTTCTTCATCTTGGTTACTACTAATAATTTATACTCATTTTGCAGCACCTCCCATTTCCATGCTCCTATTTACAGACTTAACACTTCTACAACACAAGGTTTTGTACTTAATTTCACTTTTAATAAATTATCACTGAAACTGAAAGGGAAAAAGGTGTAAGAGAGCTATAAAATGACAGGAATTTTTCTCAAAATTAGTAATTCTGCATGAGTTAACACAAAACTTCTCTCTTATCTGTTTATTTACATGAACAATTACATATTAAAATAATACTCTGTGTACATATCACTCTTTAGGGAACTGGTTTATTACAAAAAACATAGAGGAACTTAATTCATTAACATAAGGTGTTAATATCAAAATATACAGATTGCGAAGCTGAAACAGGAAATTGTTTTAGTTGGTTTTTAGGATACTTCTCTGTCTAGCCATTCCATTTTCAAAGAAACTATGCAATATTAATATTTTGTAATATTTTTACAACTTATTCCACTTTTAGGCAAACCGTGCCATTTAAATAATCCAATGTCTTTAATGACATTGCTTCTTGCCCAGATTTTGAATGAAAGCAAATTTTCAAATTATGCAGAAAATCGCTTTTTAAAGTTTTCTTTCTTTTAATACTTTCAGTAGTTTCTTTCATCCAAATACCACCATATATTTTCTGTATAATTAAGTGTCATTTCTTCATGGAAGTAGGTAATTACTCCTACAGGTTAAAACCTGCAATATCTATACACTTTTTCCATTAGAGAAGCTGTGTGAGGTGCCTATGCTACTTGGTGCACGGCACAGAGCATTTCTGAAGGGAGGGAAGTTCACACGATGAGCCGGTAGCAGTTAACAACAGCTCAGTGCTCAGCATGACCATCACAGGGGTATTTCTGAGCTCCTTGCTGTCTCCTCAGCTTAGGTAACCAAGACGGGGCTACAGGAAACATTTTCCTCCGATCCAGAGCCTGAAGCCCACTGGTGGGTGTAGGTCCCATGTGGATGCAAAGGTTGGCTATATTCTCTAAGGTGAAAAGGGGACTACGGCTCCTGTTGTCACTGACTCTTTCAGTCAAGGGCAGGGGGAAGGGACACACACGCTCAGATTTGTATTTGCCATTTCCGGGCTACTGCTCAAGCTAAGCTGAGCAGCATCTTTCTGCCCTTCCCGTTGAACCTGTGGCACTCTGCTGCCAAGAAAAAGAGAGTACATTGAGGTGAAATTCCAGCCTGCTCTAGTTGTCTTTTATGCCCATATTTCCACAAAAAGGAAGCCTAAATGTGCAGCCCAGAAAAGAGCACTGGCAGGCCACTGAAAGTTAGCACAGCACGCCCTTGCCGACTGAGCAGTGTTTGTGCAGAGAGAACTGAACAGCGGATATATATGCCTTTTTGGAGTCACAAGCTCCTCCACGGTTAGCAAGCAACTGAGCAGGGTGTTTAGGTCATGCTTTTGGACTTAGGTACCTCAAATCTGCCTAAGTCAGGCTTAAGGTGCCTGAGTCCTTTATTGGATCTAGCCTGAAGTGACTTGCTAAAGGTCATGTTGTGACTTCACAGTCGAGCCAAAAGAGGAACCTTGATCATATCCGTCATGGATCTGTTCTGCCTATTATGCAATGTTTCACTTTTAAGCAATTTATTAAACTAATCGTCTTTGTCTTTAAATATGCCATCACATCTATTTCACTCCTCATTTCTCGCTTTAAAAATAAATTCCTAAAACTACCTGTATGCTGTCTCTACCTTCTGTGACCTAGCTGTCTTTTCCAAATTTCTTTCTTCTTTTCTGTGACCTAGCTGTCTTTTCCAAATTTCTTTCTTCTTTTCTGACTGCAGATTAGATCTCCTGTTCTATTGTTCTCCATTTCTCCTTCTTATTCTTACTGAATGATTCTTTCTGATCCATTACTGGCTTCTCAGCCTACTCCTCCTGCCCAGCTGAATTACCAAATGCTCTAGATCTTACTACTTACCACAGAATCTCCCATCCCTTCTGATTTACTTACCATATCAGTACAGCTCTGCTTGAAACATCCCACTCATTGTTTAAATAGCATTAGACATCAAGGTGAATACATTAGTGTGCAGAAGATTTCCTTTTCTTATGTACAGTTGTATTTTCTGCTACTTTGCAATCCTTATTGAGTTACCCTTATTTCATAATTGCACTGAAAATGTTGAGAGACTGGTCCGAGGGCAGCAGCTCACTTCATGCTGAATTCTCTTCTTGAGGCAGTGATACTCTGTAGTTTAGTCCACCACAGCTTCGGAAGCAGGGAAGGTAGGATTTTAACATATTATGGAGGAGCCAGGCCCCAATAAAGTTCTACAGTTATCACAGGCACAATGGTGATAGAGTATACATTGATAATAAGGTAGACTTCAGAGGCACTGGAGTTCTAGATTTTAAGATGTTTGACATCTGTTTAGATTCCTGCTTTCTATTATGTTAGTGACTATGTACCTCTAGTAGTTCTGGCCAAAGTGACTAAATACTTCTCGAAAAAACTGTAAGTGGTAAGAGTTGACTTGGGCATATGTGAGAACAGTGCGAGGAGAGGGAAATGACACAGATCGAAAAGCCATTAATTGTATGCAGCTCATCTGCTTGAGAAACTGGTGTATCCTTTGAGTGAAATCGCTTATCCTGCAGTGTTCTGGCTTTTCCCCTAAAAATATATCTCTTCTTAATTGTATCTATCCCTCTATTATATTTCTGAAAAGCTAATCAAAAGCGCAACTTCTTCTCTTTCTTGCCTCTAATATGTATTAACAAGGGAAAGTATTCCCTCAGTGGAACAGATGTTTATGCTTTGATTTATTGCAAATAGTATTTTCTCAGATCCTTCTGAATAATGTTTGTGAAAAGAGATACCAACACTAATTTTAATGTTTTATGTTAAAACCAGTTCACTGCCTGGTGTCTGCGATAGGTGTACTTCATTTGAGGAAGAATGTAATTAATGGTTATTGTGGTACTCTGAGGACTTACCTGCCCAGGACAGTTAACAAATTGAAGCTGAAGCCAAAGTGTGAAGCCAAAGCAAGTACAATGGCCAGTATCAAACCCCTGTGATGGTGATTTTATTCGGAAGTAGAATGGCCCAAAGGACAGAGGATTAAGCACTGGAGATGGAATATCACTTCACTCTTGCTTGACATTCTTTGTCTAGATCTGTTTTTTCCAGAAAGTACATGTGAAAATGAGACATATTTCTGACTCTTTGACCTCTGTGTTTCATACCTCTGGCAATACTGCATAACTTTTGTTATAATCAAAAGCTAAATGCACTGTCATTATGACAAAATGTAATTCCCACATCCTTGCTAACAAAGGTGACCTTTGTTACATAGTTTCTTAACAAAATCCTCTAAAAAGAACAGAGGTTGGCTTCTAAGTATCTGACACAATCAAATAAATGCACATCAGTTGAAATAATTTGGCTGCAATCTTCTGCCAGCTCAGGCAGTTCTCTGCAATTACAACCAAGATTTGTTCATCTGCATTACCTGTGTATGTGTAACTTAATGAATCACAGGGAAATCTTGGTCATTAGCAAATACATCTTTGCAAGAGATCCAGTCCCTGGCTGCTGCAACGTACTCCTTTTCATCAGGAAAGGCACAGCATTCAGGGAGGTCTTACTAGTGACACAGAACAGTAGAAGGTCCCATCACGTGGACCATTTGGAAGACTTGCCCCATCACTGTGAAACAGTGTATTAAACTCATTAAAAGAAAACTCAGCCTCCACCAGAGGAAGCTTCTCCTGGGATGAAATGCTGTTGGCTACTATGGCTACTAATGTGATCTTCCATTTACTTCCTTGTTCACCCACCTGCTTTCCCACTCAAACACCACACAAGTACCTTCAGAGA
Source organism: Pelecanoides urinatrix (assembly GCA_013400755.1). Classification (NCBI taxonomy): domain Eukaryota; kingdom Metazoa; phylum Chordata; class Aves; order Procellariiformes; family Procellariidae; genus Pelecanoides; species Pelecanoides urinatrix. The sequence goes on along the minus strand of VZTQ01003842.1, from coordinate 203,762 downwards.
TATTTGTTGTTGGAATAGTGACAAACCTCATTAGTAGTAGCCATGCATAACCAAAAAGAAAAAGAAGATGCGAATGAGCAGCGAATAAACAGAAGAAAGGAAAATGCTGGAATGTATAGGTATTGTGAATAATATTCTGTCCTTGCTGCTGTGTGAACTTTGTGTTCTCTTCACTTTGGATTTGCATTAATGTTAGTCTTGCCTTATGTCTCTATTTTACACTTCAGTGCCTCGATCCGGCAATGAACTCTCCACAGTCAGACTCCTGTGACTTTAGAGCTGAGTGCAGTATCAGGATCTAGATGAGGAAAGTATTGTGGTTTATTTTTGGTATCTTAAAGGGACAGAACGTTATTTTGCTATTTCATTTTATTTTTGGTAGCACTTCGCAGGTCTGGTTCCCACCTTTACATACATTTTTTTCAACTTTTTCATTGTTCGGATCAGCCTGTCTAACTGTCTAAGAGTTCTACACTATGAAACTGTCAAATTCCAAATAAACTGCATGTCTTGGGGCTGCTTTTTTCCCCAAAAAAGTTCCAGAAAAAAGAGATTACTTTTTAAAAAAGCACATAAGAATTCATATCATATTCCATGATAATAACCAGATGGACTAGTTAGTACAACTAGTATTCGTCATAACATACTTCCAGGTTAGGAAATACTTTTTGACAATATTTTCTAGCAATAAAAGCAAGCAGCTTATCCTCCAAAAGGATAGTAAATAAAAAGGATTTCACTTTCTGGCTATTTTAATGTCATCTGTAAAATTACTTTTGTTCTGATGTAGCATTCAATCGAAGCTGGAAAAAATCTTTTAGTGGTTTGTTCTTTCCCACCAAATAAGGTATTAAATATAGCAGTATCAGCATTCTGGGCTTCAAAAAAGCTGTGGTTCAGGTTTCTCAAGAATATCTGCTTTTTCTCCTGACTATGTTCAAATTGTTTTATAACTGTTTATTTAGGAAGCATGAGTAGTTACAAATCAATACATAAAGTACCAGAAATATTAAACACTACCAAAATGAACTTTTTGCTTAGATAAAAATTATGCAGTGATGCAGTCATCAGATTTTCCAGTTTGAAAGTTACAACCAGCTGGAGGACAAATGCCTAAGAAAGGGACACAGCACTGCACTCTAGGGCAATCTGACTTGTCCCACAGAGAACAGCCCACTTACCTTTGCATCATTCTGCTCTTCCCCTCCCTCCTGGTTATTTTTAGATGCTGCATTCTCACGCGCTGGGAGTGGAAAAGGCAGAGATGGAGTGGTGTTGGGAGGAGGGTGTCTGGGAGGAGGTCCTTTCTTCACCCCTCCAGACCTCCTGATGACTCCCCACAGGCAGTAGGGATGGAAGTAGGACGAGTACAGTCCATATTCTTTTCTTTCTTATAGGTAAATCCTAGACGACAATGACACAGATGGCACCTCTTTCATTTCCCATGTCCAAAAGGCATCAACATTTTCTCTCAGATTAGCAAAGACACCAGTATTCCAATAAATCTTTCAAAAATAATTTTTGGCAATGTTTTCAATATTAATGCTCTATACACAGCTTTTTCATATCCACGTAGCAAGTATTAAAACCTGCTGCTATTGGCCACAGCTTATTCAATTGAGAAGTGGTTCTTTAAGATGCTACTATGTTTTCGTTTACTGCAGTTATGTCTGGCTCATCTTCTTGAGCACTGCAGAGGCTTGGCATGGTGAGCAGTGTGTGGACTAGGAATTTTGCTGTGAGGGAACATGGTGAGACTTAGCACTGTGTAGACAGGCTCAATGAAGTGTATGAGATCCCTGAAGCTTTCAACCATGACAACATTCAATTCCATCATGTCACTTGCTGTGAAATGTGTGATGGCCACAGCCATGGGGTTTTTTTCCTGTGGGAGTTTGCCTGTAATTGCAGTAAAGTTGTTGTTACAAGTTTGCTCCAACTTCTCATTTATATATTACTAGAAATTGTTTTAGTTAAGTAGGCAATAATTCTCAGAAGAAGTTTTCCTCCTGACAGAGATGCACTAACACAAACCTTTACATCCTTACAAAAGGGCTTATAAAAATAAAAATTATGATTGCATAAAAAGCCAAAAATAAAAAAATTATATTAGCATTTTCATTGTCTTGTATTTCCTCTCCAGCGTACGGCCTGTTGACTTGTAAAATATCTCTATAATATATATCATTACAGAAGTTTGAATTCCATGTTCTCCTATAACTTTCCAGTCATTTAAATCCCGTGGAGGGGAGCAGGAAGGGGGGCCAGACTGATATAGAAGCTGGTATTCTCTATGGACAGAAGTATTAAATGTCAAATCTAGGAAGCGATAGAGATCTTCCGGTCTCTTCACAAATTTTATAAGCAAGAGGAAACTTGTGTAGCTTGCTGAGAGTGCAGAGGTAGATGACTATGAAAGTAGCTTGCTCCCACACAGTATGTGTGTTTTTGTTGTACTAGAAGTTCGTTTTTTTCCTGTGTCTTACTTTATTTCATGTAATGGACATATGTATTTCATGCTAATTAGAAAAGGATTAATAAACTGTGGTGACAACATCTATGCCTTGTCATGATACTTCCCAAAGCTGTCACTTTTGAAAGCAGGAAACCCACCTGATGTACGGCTGAGTAGGAAGAAGAGCTGGTCGACAACATCTACACAGTGCAAAAAGCCTGGCGAGGGACAGATTTTATCAAGAGGCTGCGGTTTGCAAAGTGCCAATTTCTTCTGAGATGTCAAGTCTGCAGACTAAGGTGACTTGTTCTGAGGAAGCTCATGTTTCTGTGTAACTGGGCTTATGGTCTGGTTGGGCAAACCAAAGCTTTTCCTGACTTTGTGTTTACACTGATTCTAACCTGGGATGTCTGTTTGCTGGAACAGGCTGTCCTGGCAAGGGAAATCAGGCAGTTATCACCCCATCAGTGGGTGAAAGTCTCTGCTGGTCACAGGCAGAGGCTGGTGAAAGAGGGGATTTGACCTTCTAGTGTCCAGAAATGTGGGACAGAATAAAATACCTTTAGCCGGGAATTATTCCAGGGGAACTGATGCTTAATAGTAGTGAACTAATAGTAGAGGTGGATAATACTAACAGAAAGCATTTAAGAGGGATGTATCTGGTAGTAAGCTAAATACTATTATTAAGTGCCACCAACAGTATTTGATGCTCTATAAATAGACACGTATACTAGGGCAGTCCTGCAGCAGTCGTTCAGCATTGACTGATTTTAAGACAGTCAAGGCTACTGTTGCTTTGCCCCATTTTGACGCTACTGCCTCTGCAAAGCTGGCTGGTGCTGGAAGGGAAGGGCAGAAGTGTGACAAGTGCATGATTTGTATCCTCCACGACTAATGCTTTAACACCCTCAGGTGAAAGGAGAGAATACAAACTACCTTACTTCTTGAGTACGCCTCTTTCTTTTGCTTCCTAAAATAATTGTTTACTGACAGTTTACTGCCTCAAATTAGGCCACCATTACACATGATTTTCAGTGTTACCGTAGAGAAATCAATGCAGCTGAATTTTCCTATCCACGGAGATACAGTTGTGATTCGAAGCCACGTGAAGTATGAGTGCTGTCCTGAATCGCACAGGCCTGCCCTGACACATCTGAGCCGGGAATATCACATATGCATATGTGATATTTCTACAACTAATCATCCTGGCAGAACGAGTCGTATAATGGGTATTGATTTATAACTGGATGTGGGAGGATTTGTTCATGTTTTCATACTGTTGTTGAAATGTAATTCTATCAATTAGTGACCACTTTGCCTCCTCTACACTGAGAAGTACATGAGAAAAGAGCAATCGCATATGCGGCAGAATTTTAAATTTCTGCCTTAGTTTTCCATATTGCTTAGAGAAGGCAGTAAGGGAAATGTTGGTTTGTTCCACTCTTCCCTGCTGTGCCCTCCCCTGCTTTGGAAAGGGGAGATGGCTCAGGCTACATCAAAGGCAAGATATTAAGGGAAGAATCCAGTAGTGGGAGAAGTGATTTATGAAGGCTTCCATGCTTTAAAGTCATGAGTCAGGGATTCCTTCCTTGAGATAGGCTCCCTTCCCATCTTTGCCTGCTACTGTGAAGCCCCATTGACGTCAGTGGACTGGCATGGGTGTAACTGAAATGAATTTGCTCCTAACATTCAGCACACGCTATCAATCTGAATGGCTTCTTGGATTTCTGAGGAGCTGCTTTGAGGGTGAAGGGTGGTGGTGGTAGAGACAGAAGCAAAGCCTTATGAAAATATCTCACCAGGACTTGGGTAACTGCTAGCCAGAGAGAAGAGGCATGAGGGGAAGGGAGCAGATGGAACAGAGGAGGGATGAGTATTTGATAGCTCTTTATTTTATCAATTAATTCCTGACCTAATTATTTATAAATGTGTACACAGCCACATGCATACAAACTCCTTTCTTCTGTTTAACATTTTGATTACAGTGAGGCCCTTTAAGTACTAGTCACTGTATATACACACACATGGTGATACAAAATCATGGCACCCTTCTAATAATGCATAACCCAGTGGGTGATGCATTACATATATGCATATATATGCATTACACTATTCATAAAGAAGAACTTGCTGCTAAAAAACAATTGGAATTCAGTGGTGGCTGAAACTGTATTACTACATTATACTACATATTCCTTAAGTGTTAGAGTTATGGGGCATATAAGCTAATTTTACTCAAGCAGCAACATATGTTGTCTCATGACTAGAATGCTGCCAGTGCCCAAGCTAGTGAGCCTAAGGAGAATTTGGATGGCCCTGTTACAGCTCTGTAGTTTGTAGACAAGCCCTTAATGGCACCGAAACCCTGGATAATAAAAGCATTTGTTAAGTCACAGTACTTTCTATTCAGTCTCATCCTCAGCGAGCAAAAGAAGGCTGTGGGAATACTATGTTACACTCAGAAAATTTTAAAAAGCAAACAAACAAAATTTTATCTCACGGCTGTGCATCTGCTGGTATCAGCAGGACATATTTAGCTGTGTTTATACAGAAAGTAAACAGGTAATTGGACTTTAGCAAGAGCCAGTGAAATACTCTGATGGGATTTTTTTTAAGAAACATTTTATTTCACAGTGAAAGCATGGTTGGGCATTTTTACTGCATGAAATTGGAAACTGCTAGAAATGAGAGTATTGAGTTGGTTTATTCTTATGTTCATCACATAAACAAAATACTGTAAAAATAACTTTGCTGAATAATGCAAGAAAATAGCATTTAGTAATAAAACTATAGTCATGTTCAAAGGCCTAAAGAAGTATTGGAGTGCTGTATATGCCAATAATCTTATACAAATGCATTAGAAAGCCCAGTTTAGAAGCCTGGGTTTTTATTGTATATTAATTACAATATAAGCAAAGAATAGCAAAGAGCAGATAGCATGAGACCATCCTACTTTTATTACACTTTTAAAGATGCTCTTATTCCAGATACACAATCATTATTACTTGAAATAGATACTATTTATTGCTGCTTTTACTTAAGTATTTTTTTCACTGAGAAGAGCATAACTGTGCTTCCTTTTTGCTCAGCAATTTTCCTCCTTTTGTGTTACAGTGATATGGTTCTGCATAATGTGTGCACTATGTATGGTTTCCAGGTGTTCAAGCCACTACTGACAAAACCTAACATGTTGTCTCTTTTTTACATAGCCTGCTAAGTTTGCCAGGAAAAGGTGAAGACAATGAACTTTCCTCCATGACTAAGGGAAAAAAAAGTGCTTTCTGAGGAAATATCCTTTCCTTTTTCAATAAGCTTGCATCTTAATCTTCCTATACTGATAGGCTGCCAAGGCTTTATTATTATAAGCGAGAAAATTTGGCAAGGCATCCCCTCAGATCTCAGTGGATTGTTCATATGTCTGATGCAGGCACATATGAGGCAATTGATTTATCATGCTTGAGTCTTTGTATCCTTGACGTTTATATCTTAAAACAGCCTGGAATTGCACAGCACTTCATTGCAAGCAGGGAGGTGTGTCCCTGCAGACTTCAGTTACTTAGCATGGGTTTAATGGTAAGGGACAAATAGCTGTAAAGCAGCGTAATAGCACTCTTCTCACTCATATGTGGCATTTAAAACTTGTTTCTGATAGGCAGGTATCAACAATATCATAATCTGATGACAATCACGCTCGGATTACTTTTTTTATGATCTGTCTCAGGGCAGGATTCAGCACCAACCTGACAAGGGGGACGTAGGAGACTCCAGCTGTAGCAGCTGCAGAATATGTCAGATACCGTGCTACATTATTTCTTAGCTTCCATTCAACAGGTGGAGAAAATCTTAGTCTGTCCCAATCTCCAGTGGTATAACTGAAATGGGAGGGGAAGGGGAAGTAGGGGCAATCAGATATCTCAAAATGGCTTGCCTTCCCTAAATCTGTCCAATAAAAGTAATCTTTTGTATTAGCAAAATTATCTGAATTGTTAGGTAATGAGAAAGGAGACTCCAGAAATGCTTCAAAAGACCATTTTGATCCTATTTGTGAAAAAGGATTATAAATAAAAATCTGTCTCCGCAGTAGAAAAAGGAATGGAATGACTTTCTAGGATGCTCTTAGTTTGAGATCACAGCCCTGTGGAGCATTACAGAGCCAGGAATACAAGCTCAACGAAACTTTAAAGGACTTGGCCATATGTACAGAATCACTTACCGAAAGTAAATCTCTGATGGAAGGAAACACTAAGAAAGCAAAACAGACTCCTGGCATCTAGTAGGCACTACAGTCCCTGGAAAAATTGTTCTTTGTGCTAACGTGATTTGTAGGATGCCATCAGAATTGATACTGTATGCTAGAAAATATGATGCTAAAGTTGTGATGATTCTTATGTGACAGGCAGAGGCCAAATGCAGATTAAAAATGCATCTATATATTAAAGCCAATAAAAAGAGAAAGAGTCAGTTCTATAATAATATTCTAGGAATACCAATAGAATTTTATTAATCCTGCGTGATGTTGCCGCTGCAGAAAGATCACTGGAAAATGCTACCATGCTTTGTCCAGAATAAATACGCTAGTCCTGTTTAGAAGAGACAGGTATAATAATAAGTAGTTAAACAGCATATTGGCTGTCAGATAAGAATATTACAGCATACAGTTAAGAGACAGACAAAACTTCCTTGCTTTTACAAGCTTTTACTTTGCTTCCATATGTGATGCTACCAAGATTTTGCCAGTGATTGGAGCTAGAGGTACAAAGAGCTGAAAATAACTTGTTCTCTGAAGAGTGGAGGTAGTCAGTCTTCCTGAAGAAGACAAGAGGATCAGGAATATACATGGTTTTTCAACCTCTGAACTCACTTTCATTATTGTGAGTTTTTGTCTGCCGTCTTATTTGAGGTCCTTTCCTTTATGAAAATCTCTGGATCAGGGAAGATTTCAGAGATTACAGAAGGCAATCATAAAAGCAATTATTTTTACAGAGGAAATACATTTAAAAAATAATTGTTCTACAAGAACATAGTGAATGTATAAGTGTAAAGGACAGTTCTTTTCCCTTCTGTGCAGCTTCAGAAAACATGCCTATTTCTGCTCATCTTATTTTGTCTGTCATTGATTCCGTTGTTCTGGAAATATTTGCATCCAGTTTTGCTTCTACTATTTCTACAGATTTCAGACTAAGTATATAGCTGCAACTTGCACATATTCTTTATTCTCTAATACCCTAGATACTAAAGTTCAAGAAAGGATTATTAGGGGACCATTTCCTTCAAGGTAACATTTTATAGTGTCTCATGTTGAATCCATAAGTCCAGATGTACCAAACCCACAAATTTTGGCTGTGTTTCATGTATATGGCTTGATTTTAATGATGTCTGACTAAAATTAGATCACTGAATTCAGTTCAGAAATTTCTGCTTGTTCAGCCAAACTACAGCTTAGTGAAACTCATTTAAAAATATGCTGGTACTGCCAGCAAAATGAGCGTATCTTCACTGCTTTGCATACTATTCAGTCTTTTCCGTCAATATTTTTTTGGCTGTAATTTAAACATTTGTAACCTTTCCACATAATTCCTTTCCCAGTTGGGTATGATTTTATATGTTTACCACGTTTAAACTGATGTCGTACAGGACAGAGACACTTCATTAAACTCAGGGTAACAATCCTTGCCTGGAATTTCGTCAGATTTTTATGTCTGTTTGCACTTTGGCTTAAACAAGTAACAATTTAACAAGTATTCTTTACCATAACTAAATATGCCTAGTTTTAATGAAGAAAAACAAAAGAGCTACTAATGCAATTACTAACTTTGTTGTGGGTTAATGCTCTTTCAGTGCTCTGTTGGCCTACATTGATAGGGAGATAATTGGTTTATGTGCTAAGAAAGCTGCTTATGTTGCCCAGACCCTGAGGGGGAGGGTCTGAAAGATGTAGAAAAGATAAAGACCAGAAGGATCCCCATGTGGGAAGATACCTATGACCTGTGCAAAATCTTCATTAGTTTAAAATTTACTTTTCTCTCACCTACTTCCTTTCCCACCATGCTCTGTTACTTTTAAATGCTAAAGATGTTGTGTACTGCTGTCTTATCTTCCAGAGAAAAGCAAACTGGAGGAACCAAATACATGTTAGAAAGGCTGAAGTCGCTGGGGTTGAGCATGGGACACAGCAGCCTGAAGGCCAGAGAGAGAGAGGGAAAATCATGGATTGTAGCCAGTGAAGGCTACAGGAAATCAGGAGAGGTCAGAGTTGTAATTAGCCTAGTATTTGGGAGAGCCAGAGTCTCCCATTTTCTTGAACTCTGTCCTGTCACACAGACAATTTGGAAAAGAGTAATTCTGTAAATAATTGCCTGAAAAAGGAGAGCTGGGAACTGCTATTCCCAGCAAAGCTCCAGCGTAACACAGAAGGAAGTCAGGCACATCGCTGTGTGCTAATTCAGGTAAAGCCCTGCTGGAAGGAATTCTTAAAGCCAATCAGGCCAGACAGTCCAAGCACAAAGAAGAAGAGGAGGTCTAATATGTTTATATCTTAACCATCACCCTGCTGTGACAGATAGACTTTAGCCTGTCAGTTCATATTTAGTTAAACTATGAAAAAAATTCAAATCCTGTTGCTTCAAAGGCAGACTGAGCTTGATAGTGTCTGATATGTCATGCCAGAATAGCTGACATGCAAATCAGGATCCAAAACTTTTGCTCAGCCAGGGGCAGGCAAGATCAAAGAGGCCCCTAAAACCTTTATTTTATTGAGGGGAAATTGGGAAATTTGTCCAGAGCTTACTGAAGGGCAGAGAGGACCCTGAGTAGAGAGATGGGCATGAATGTTATAAAATGCAAAAAGCACAATGATTAAAAAAATGTAGACACCTTTTTCCTCACCCAAATGATATCTGTGATTCAACATTGCATTACTGAAATTCTGAAGAATCTTTGATTGACATGTTTGATATAGTGATGAGGTCTCTCACAACTTCAACTTCAAAATTATTCCCAAAGTATAAAGGACTGGGATATGACCGTCTTTGGATACCATAGGCCATAGGCTCTTTCTTTTGGTTGATACTAGATGTCTGAGGATCAGAATACCAAGTCTGAAAGTTGCCTAGAAGGCTGGTTTTTTAATCGATAGACCACCAAGAGAGAGACACAGGAAAGCAAGATAAATGTTTTTGTGTTATAAATTATCCAAATTTTTAACCACCTACTCAATTGTTATGGAGCTCAGATATTTTGCTTACAGTTTCTTCGAAACTAACAAGATTTTCAGTCTTTTAATAAGGATTCTCTTGAGCAAACCATTTGAATCACACTCTTGTATTTTGGATTTAAAAGTAGAACAGTTTCAGGCATGAAATAGCACTTAATTTCTAAACTTTAAAACATTTAATCTTAAAACCTTAGATGCTAAACTTGACATTAGACAAGAAAGCAATAGACAAAAAAGTGCTCTCCCATCAGTATCTTGTTACAAGAGCATGGGCTAAAGGACATAAATAAGGGTTTAACCAGCACTAACACAGGATATTGTACTAAAAATACTTTCCAGAATGCTTTGAAATTTGCCAGACTGCTAGCTTTGTCTCTCCTGGCAGTGACAAGCAAGAACACCATATTAGGTTCTATGGTAGCTGCCTAAGAATAGGCTTCTAATGGAAAAATCGATAAATGGTAACCAACAGTGTTCATCCAAATCTGTATTATATGAGCTTTTATTTAACATGCAAAGACTGAGAAAATAAACTAGAAATTTCTACAACTTCTTAAAATATTTGTCCCTTTTATATATAAAGAGGTACTTTAATGGTCCACAATAATTCTATCTTTTTGTATCATTGCCTGGAATGTATTTAGTCTTAGAACAGCACTGTGAAGCAGAGAAAGTACTTTTCTCCTCACTCACCAAAGGAAACCAAGAACATTACAGGTTATGTGGGAAGTCTTTGAGGCAAATTGTAAACAAACTCTAGCATCTCAAATCTTAGGCTAATGTTTTGACACCTAGATCATCCATGTTGAACTGTCTCATAAATATTTTTATTTTTCTGAAGTACATTAATTTAAGATACTAACATGAAACTAAGAAAAAAAACCTTGAACTGGCTGTTAACTCTTTACCTCTGTTTTCATTGAACCAGGAATCATTTTGAATGCTGCCATTTTGTTAAGGAGCACTGATCTGTCACAAAAAGAAAATATTGAGTGAGGGAGAGGGAAGAGAGACAAAATTATTGCCAGTTCCAGTTTAATTTCTACTGGAAAAATCCCTTTTATATTGTGCCTAAACAGGAGGCTATTAGAATATACATGAAACTTTAGAAGAAATTAAGAAAGGTGGAATTACTGATTTGTTCTCAGTGATGTTTGTACCTTTTCCTACTGATCCAATCAAGTCTGGAAGTGTATTTTAAATGGGCTTGAATACATTATGCATTTCTGGTTCCTTCATCTCAAAAAATGGAGTTAGAAAAGATACAGAGAAGGATGACAGAGTTGATCCAAGGTGTGGAAGAGGTTATGAAAACAGATTAGGACACTTCAGCTTGCATGACAGATGACTTGGTGGTAGTAAAAATTTAAAGAAATCATGCATGACAACAATAATTTTGTTATCTTCTCATGACACAAGAATTAGGTGACAGCAGATGACATTACCCATTAGCAAGTTCAAAACAACGCTCAAAGTGCACCTTTTCACAAGGTGTATAATTTAACTGTGGAAATCATCATCATAGGCTGATGCAGAGAACAAAAGTTTAGATTCAGAAAGTGATTCAAGAAGGATTAAGAAAGTGTATAGAAAAATAATGGAAGAAAAATCCATTAAGACCTCCTAAACAAAAAGATGCAGTCTCCGATTTAAGAGGCAGGAAGTATAAAGTAGGAGTCTTGCCATATGTTTGCTGTGTACACCATGGATGGTGTTTGCATCAAGGATATTGTTTGAGTTTAAACTGAGTACAAAATTGCACAGTTTTTTTGACGCTTCCAGGAGCATATAATTAGAAAAGACAGACAGGTGTTAGGTGTTCTTTATGCCTCCGAGTAAAGGTGCTAAGTTTGCTCAATCTAGGGAAAAAAGGCAACATGTTGTGGTATCCTGGTTGTAGCATAGGTAGACAAAAAGAGGGTATACCTCTGGCTTAGGTTTGGAAGGGCATGGAAAGATGACTGTGAATGGCACTTGGGAATTCAGTGCAGTAGAGGATGCCATGGGTGGTTGTGAAGAGTTCAGATATATTATATCATGTAAGGCAGTTGCATGCTCATATGTGGAGAGAGGTTTTGGAAGTGACTTGTGTTATTTTACATGATCTATGTTCCCTAGTGTTGCACAGTACCTTAGGTGCCTTCCCCTTTCTATTGCTAAGGGTCTCCTGTTGGCCCTTCTGGACCCTGCCTTTCCCTCCCAGCTGTGTGCTCCTGCCCCCCAGCCTGCCCCACAGCCTCCGTCCTTTTCCCTTGGTGCCCCCACACTGCTCTTCTCATGCCGTTATTCCCACGGCCTCATCCCAGCAAACCCGCTTGCTGTGGTCGTGGCAGGTTCTCCTGGGGAGCCACCAGCACTGACCAAGACTGACCCCTCCATGCCCCCATCTCCCACCCCTGGGTTGTAGCTGACCCAAGGAGACTCACCACTGACTGCACAAAGCTCACCAACCAGTCAGTACACTGCACGTGATGGGCGCCCTGATCAGCGCTGACAACATCATACGCAGAAACAACCGAGAGGGCCTGGGGCAGGTCTGTGGTCACCGGGAGCATTACAGCGGGGAAAGCTGTGAAGGTGTTCATCGGAGGATCTGCCATCCCTTCTTTTCTCAACTGGCCACTGGGAACTATTTTTCTCCCTCTCCTCCACTCTCCCCTTCCCCAAAAATAATATTCAACATGAGAGCTAATGTGTGCCATCAGCTGCGAATAATTGCCCCTGCTAATAACTCTTTGTGCATGTGAACCTTTCTCGGCATCCTCTGTGCAACAAACTTAATCTTTGTCAGTTTTAGGTCATTTTAGGTCAACATTCTTACAGTCTTTGGCTTTGTCTTTGGTAAATACATTTAGTGACATATTGATGCCTTCATTATTGAGAGGGAAAAGTATTGCTTTTAAACCTCCCATCATATCTATTTTTTTCTCCTGCACCTTTACATAAATGCATCCCTGCTCTCACAATCAAGTCTAACTGACTTCTGATTTTTGTACAGGAGGAAATATTGTCTTCACTTAGCACTAGGAACATGGAGTTCCCTGTCTCCAGTTACAGAAGAAAGAGATGTAAAAACTATTATTTCCTGGGTTGCTTGCCTGGCTGGGATTAGAAGATCAAGTCTATCATATTTGCCCTGGCATTGCCTCGGAAGAAGCTAAATCCCAAAGAGGTATAAACCTACAGGGTAAGTACAGGTTAAACCCATTTTCAAAGTAACTTCATGCTGTCAGCGCTGATTTTTCTCTTTACTTTGGAAGTCAATAGATATTTAGATCACTGGAAATTGGATTTAAAATCAGGTTCACATGATAGAAGCTCTATAATATGCATAGCAGTGTATTGCTATAGAGTTTTGGACCAAGGCATCTTGATTGTATCTGCTATATTAATCATGAATCTTTTTTTATAGAGAGCATTTATATTGTTGCGACAGGAATGTATAAGTTGGGCCATTATAAAGGCTGAAACCAGATGTTTCAGATGGATATGCTTATTTTCCTAATATTTAAAAAGGATTATATTTGAAAAGCTAGGATATGCAATAGAGTAGGTAATAATCACATCAATTGTTATGTACTGTGCAATTAGTTTTGTATCCAATATCAAATAGAATTCTTCATTAAAGGCAGGTCAGTCCTGTACTGATCACATATAAACTTGACATTTGAGAGAGTAGTGGGTTTTTTAAGGACAAATAAATGTGATTATTTGGAATATTGTTTTTAACAAGATAAAAAGATTGAACTCCTCATCCATGAGAGAAAGCTGGTATTATTTTTCTTTTATTGGATATATTTTTTAAAACTGCTCATACGCATTAAGAAGACATGAAATCCAACACAATAGCAAATGCAACAAAATAATCAATTTTAATAATTTTACTTTAATGCAGTAAAATTATTTAAGTTTTTGTTCTATTCACTACAGCTGATATACAGCTGCCTAGCATGAATAATATTCTATAGACATGTGGCAGTTAAAAAAATCTAGGAATTATGAAAGCTATGCCAAAATGGTGAAACTAATGGAACCTGCTAATTCATTTTATAAGGCAATGACAAGTGACAATTTGACCATGCATTTTAACTGAATACTCATTTTTACTTGTAATTTCATATGAATATCCATTCAAGTGTTTAAAGGAGAGTACTATATAAAGCAGCCATTAAAATATTGCTCTGCTGTAACTATATTTTAAGGAGAATTTTCATCTTGCATTTTAATTCATGCTAAATGTCAGTCTGTTACATGATGTTTTAGCTGATATTTGCCACTTTAACCTTTTTCCTAATATACATCTTGTTTTCCTGTGAATCATAAAGATATATGTTCTATATCACTGAGCTGCATACGATCATACAGACTTATGATGTAGATATTTGTATGTCACATATATAAAAGTTGTTTTACAGATCAAACAGCTTCAAGTTATTGCCCTGATTTAAGGCATTTTACTTACACAATTCTGCCCAAGTTAGTGCTTCTTCCTGACATCCCAGGGCAACTTTTATTTCTTTGCACTGAGAAACTCTTCAGATCTTGGTTAGGTTAAACACTAACACAATCCAAGAAAATTACTGTAAATCTTTGTAACTCCTAGAGGTAAGGCTGAGCCACCTTGGAATGCTACTAGCTGTAATCAAGTCATTGAATCATAGAGTCACAGAATCATTTAGGTTGGAAAATACCCCTAAGATCATCGAGTCTAACCATTAAACTAACACTACCAAGTCCACCACTAAACCATGTCCCGAAGTGCCATGTCTACACGTCTTTTAAATACAAGTTATTGAAATCTTGACTAAAAGTGGAATACAAATAATGTTAGAGTTACAATAGCATACCTGTTTTATACACATCATGTCAAAGAAGCATCTCAACTGACCTTTGCAATGCCTTTGTGTGAAGGTGATTAGGAAATCATAAATGTAATATAGAGGAGGAACTAAATTAAGCGTTCAAGACATAGCTCTGCTTAGAATTATTTAACACGTACAACTAGTGACAGCCACTACTAACGTAACAGGTGAATCTTGATATTAATTTAATATTAACATGAAGAAGCCCTTTGCAAGAAATATTGACTTTCTATGGCAACAGGGCCAAAAAGGGATTCCTCATTCTTGTTAGAACCTTTAGGCACAACAGTTAGGATAGTAACAATTATGATCACCTTAATTTGACTTCAGTAAATTCAGTGACGTGTATTCAATTTGCTGATACTGAACTGCTGAACTATTAGGACTATAAAATAATCCCATATATTGAATCTGTAGATTTTCTTCTTTGAAATATGGATACTTTGCTACTGGTTTATTGGCAATTAGATCCAATATAAAGAACTGAATCTCAAGATACTGTGAAGGACTAACTGGACAGGAATTGCATAAGTGACTAAATCTAGTTTTTCAAAGTCCAAATTAACTCCTTGAATCGATCTGTATTTGGCAAAAATTTTTATTATGGGAGTATGGTTTTAGAGAAGAAAAAGAATGTGTTTCACCTTGTTCCTGATACACAGTGGAGAATGGTCCAGAAAATAACCACATGCTGCATTTTTTTTTTCCTTTAATATCTTTTCCACACTTTTTAAAGGCATGTAAGTCAGGTAGATATCTATAGTGGATAGCTGGTAGTTTTGAACTGTGTTTCTGGGCAGAAGAGCAACAGGTAGGCTTATAGCTCTTACAAAAGTGCAGGATCTCCACGGGGTTCCACAGACTCCTGTGGAAACTGAGAGCTAGAACCTCGTGTTCTTACCTGCAGTACTGCTATTCCTTCAGAAAAGGGTATAAAGTATTTAACCTGGGGAAACTCCTGTAGGTACTGGCTCCCATGACAGAGTTTTTCCTTTAGTGGAAAAGAACAACTAGGTCCTTTGGGGAACTTCCACCTTGTCTTACAAGTCATCTGTGCTGGGTTGACAACTTGTTTCACCACATTTACAGTGACTTTAAATAAGGTCATTCAGAAAATGTAACTGTACTGGTGTTAAGGTAAGTTAACCCTGATGCGTTACAATATTAAAATATTCTAAATTTAAGATTTTGTGTTACTTATATCTTTACATTTAAGGACAGAAAACTAAAATCTCTGCTAGATCATCATATAGGAAGAACTCTGCTAGATCATCATATAGGAATGTGTAAGACACATTACATTTTTCTTCTGGATTTTAATCATAAAATTCAGTTATTCTCACTGATAGACTTTGTTCTGTGTGTTTTCGGAACGAGGTAAGTATTTCTGTGTAATGTAATTGGCCTAGAGTAGTGTGTGTTGGGGGTGTTGTGCGTGGCCAGGGCAGAAAGGAATACATACTTCAGAAGAGGTTTTAACATGTCTTTTTCCAAAATACATAAAATAGATATATGTTCTTTCAAAATCCTATCATCATAGTCATGGGAAGACATTCAGAATTATTTTAATGCAAAATCTTTCTTATTAGTTTCAGACTTGTAACAGCTGGAGCAGGACATTTTCATTTTATATGAGCAATTCTCATTCTAAATGAATGGAATGTGGATCAGTGTTTCCATATTAAGAGATGGTTCTGCCACAGCTCATTTTTTCCATCAATAATAGATACCTGTCACCCCTGGGAGTTAAGAAATCCTAGCTGGTACTGACTGTTTTCAGATGTGTTTCAAAATAAGACTTAAGGAAAGGTTTTTCTTTTGGCAGTTTGAATCATTATTTCACTTTACTCAGTTCGCAGATGCAAGCAAGGCATGTCATAAATACACAAGCATTTTTACAGTGTACTTTATTAATTCTTTAAGTTAGAGATCGTCTGTTTATCATCTGTCAGAGGCAGATTTATCGGGATGGGCTAAAGGACTTTTAAGTGCTTTCTTCTCTCCTCACAGCCTACCCCATTCACATCATGAACAACAGAATGTTGCAGCAGAAACCTATACCTGGCAGATTGTCCATATATATAGCAGGCTCATTGAATGCAAAGAAAGTTTGCTGTCAGAGTCCTCAACCGCATCAACAGTTTGGGATGTGACCACCGCTTAGCCTGTGGGAAGTGTGAGTGTTGCTGCAGAAGCTCACTGTGATAATGCCTGTGCTGTCTAGACACAGACCAACTACACGTTTCTGTGATCTCTACTGAGATGCATGTAGCTGTTTCTCAATGCGTACAATGCATACAATGCATACTTTGCCTTGCACAATTCTGTTAGCACGGAGCTAAACCTGGCATGATTGCTACAAAGGCTTCTCTGGCCAGAATTCCTGGCAAGAATTTTCAGGAAGGGTTTGCTTGCAATTAGCTGATAGATGGGTATAACCAATCATTACTTGCAGCAGAGAGCATAGTAATCCATTGTCAAACTGTAATGGGAAAAGAAGATGGTATTTGTAAAGAGAACTAAGTATTATATTGTGATTGTTCTTTATTCTCAAATGTTTACAAAATTAAAGCAAAGTACAAATGCTGTGGTTGGTGGTGTTGCCCTTGACTGTTTTTTCAGTTAGCATTAAGCTATGTCTTTTTTAAAAAGTATAGGAAATATAGTTAAAATGTTGTTTAAAACTATTACAGATTTAATTTTGTGCATCACTCTGGTGAAAGTCTGGTTCTATCTCTCCTAACAGGCTGTTTGTTGGTAAAGACTCATGGTATGAAAATCATTGCTTCCAGATGCATCATTTTTAAAAAGTACTTGGCAAACCAGCTGTCACAGAGAGTTAGATAACAAGCACATACTGGGGCCTCTCTGTGGTATGGACTGGGCTGTATTGGAAGCATGTGCCCACACTCTGGAGCTCTGAGTTCAGATAGCATTGACGGTGGACAGATTATGGTAAGATAACCAACTAGTTTCTGCCCATATCGGTCTGTTCTACTTCTTTCCTGAAAGCTTGTATTTCCCTTGTATTTCCATGATAAGGGCAGGTAAAGAGCCTAAAAGTGCCTTTAAAATTGCATGGACTGAAGGTGGAGAAGGTTGCTGAGGTGTCCATATTCCTTTGTGAAATGTGTGTCACTAGACAAAATGGAGAAAGCAACCGAAAACCAAACGAGATCTGAAGTTCTGCACAGCCTTCACTTCCCCTCTGGTACAGGACAGATAGATCCTATTTCATTTATTATTAAAACTCCTGCTGAACGTCTGGAAATTGATCTCAGGGAAGAATTTTCTGTGGAAAAGCACTGTAGGATACCAGTGAGGAGAATGTGACTGCGAATGACTGGGAGTGTTTTTACTTCATCTAAGTTTGAAATAGGAGAACAGGATAGACTGCTGAAAGCAACTCTAGCAATGCAATATCCAGTATCGGGAGAACAAAATCCTTTTGTTTCCTGACCTCAGCCTCATCAAACAAACCAAGAGAAAAGTGTTATTGAGCTGGAGGAATCTGTTTACTGGAAAGAATACTGAGGCTCTACGATGGCATCCTACAAAACTAAAGATGCTGGAACAGAACAGACCTATTCTGGAAAAGAGAAGCAGCAACGATGCACCGATGACAGCAAAGTCAATGGCAAATGAACTTGCATGAACTACAAAGTACACACTGTCAATAATTTTGATTCCTTTATTTAGCTGACAGCTGTACCTAAAATTGATCTCAGTTATACTGACGTAAGATGTTTTAAGGACTGTTTAATTGACACGTGCATTTAATTCTGTGTGAAATGTCCCAGTTAAATATGCTTGTGCCTCCAAAAATGCATGATGTGGTTGAGTGAATAATGGTGAAAAATATCTATCCAAAATAAATGTTAATTTTCTATATTGTAGAGCTAATGAAGCTAACTGTTTCTTCGTGCCTTCCTGCAATGAGCTCTGGAAGCTCCTGATGATCTTGCTCGTAATATCAAAGACTTTCTTTAGTATTTGTGCCTTGTTTTCCCTACCAAACAGGCTTTGTTATTTTTGTACTCTATATCTTGATGTCCATTCTTTGGTATATGCAATTAATCATCTAAGCTACATACCCTGCCTCTTGACTGGATGATACACTTTCAAAATAGGAAAAATATAGCGTATCATAAATAATGCATTTTCACATTAGGTTTGTGTATTAATTTCCTTATTTGTATTAAGCTTTATGATTTTTCTGGTATTTGTGACCACTTTTGAATACTTATAGATTACTGTAAGTAACAGCAGCCAACTGAATTCTCTGCTTTTATTCAGACTCACGTCTATTATTAGTAAAAATATAAATATATTAATTTAAGTATGATCCTACAAATTCTATTCCAATATATTATCAGGACTTTTCCACAATTTTATTCATGTTTCTAAGAAATATGTACAAAAAGACATAGGACAAAAAGAAATTTTTGAATAATAGCCCAAAAGTTATAAAATTCACTTCTGATTTGTATCTTTACTTTTAGGGAAAGCAAATTGCTATGAATTACAAGGTGGAACCCATCATCTGAAAGCAATGATAGATTTTGACTTTTCATAGACCCATTTCATCCTGTGGGTGAGCTACACACACCAAAAAATTACCAACTCAACAAAACATATGCAATAAATCTTAGGACCCTTCCTCACACCTGCAGAAAAGAGTTGGGTAAGCAGTTGAATCTTGCAGAATGTCCTGAAGGTCATCATCTCAACCTCAGGCTCTCGTGCACCAGAGCAATGAAAGCAGGTGTCCTACATACCTCATCTTATTCACCCTAATGTGACATTGTGCCTCTTTGATTTGACGTATTTCCTTTGGCACACCTGACAGTGTCATGTCTTCTCATGTACTTGGGGAATTTGTCAATCTAGGAGAAAAAAAAATGATCGGTTATCTGCATCTCCCCTGCAGATCCCCAAAGGGCTGCGACACGATGCGCTGATACTCAAGGGCTCAACCCCATCTAAGAAGCATGTCGTTTTATCAGGCACCGAAGGAAACAGATGCGGGAGGTGTACAGTTTTATATTTTCTATAGTTAGATCTGTCTTCTGCAAACCCTTTACTAGTGTCTAAAACTGAACATCCTCTTGATATTTAAATTCTGAATGTTATTGTCTCTCCTGACCAGCACTGCTGTCACAAACTGAAATCTCAGACACCGACTGAAACAGCACTGACATTTTGTTGGATTCTGAACAAATCTTAATCCTTCAAATTTTATTTTTGTGCTTGTTCTCTTTTCACAACCTGTTCTCCTCCCCCACTGCTACAGAGTCCTGTTATTCTGCATTATACGTGGCAAAAGAATGGAATGGCAGATGGGAGAAGAAGAACGCAAGGGCATGCAGAGCACATGTGTGGTCCAGCAGCAGTCTGTCAAGTCAAACCCTCAGAAATGTGGGAGGCTAGTGCACCAAGACTGAGAGTCACATAGACAAAAAAGCTCAAAGAGCCATACTCTTGGTGCAAGAAAACTCACTATTCTCTTATGAATTTATGAAGCATTCAATTTGATTTGTAAATCAGAGATTTTGCTTAGAAGGCTGGGGAAGATTTGGAGGAGAAGGCATGTGAAGAGGGATACAGTCACCTCCCTGTTTCTCCCATGCTGGGGGGTGATACAGTGGGTGGGCACTAACAATACACAAATAGATCATAGCTATGTTGAATCTTTGAAGATGTATTTCAATGTGACATATGTAATCAGAGACGCTGAGAGTAACACACTTTGTATAATGATGTGCTTTATTAAGTTCATATATCCCTTGTCCCCAGTGTCGTTGCATTGTTTAGCGATCAGCACAAAATCTGTCTTTTGCCTTAAAATCAGTGATTTGGCTGGTGAGACAGGGTAGTGCAGAACCCTGAGCAAGCTGTAGGGATGGAAGACCTTTTCCCCTTCCAGTATACTCTTCTCCAGTAGTCGAGGCAGTCTCACTGTAAGCAGAACTTTTCCTGATCTTCAGTCTGCTCTCTCTGGCTAGCTTCACAACCTGCAGAAGTGACAACCTGCACAGCTAATGTGCTGCTGGGGTGTTTGAGCAGAAGCGGAAAAGCTTTGGGAAGAGCCCATGCCCTGGGGTGTGCGTGGGGAGGTTAGTCTGGTGTCTGGACAAGTCTGACTTCTCTCTAGAGAACGCACAAACAGCAGCAGTCTCAGGCAGTGGGCAGAAACCAGGAATATGTGGTGAACAGTTAATGCATCCTGTAACAGCAAAGCAAAACCGAGCAGCCCTCTTCTTCCAAGTGCATTAAAAAAAAATCAAACAGGCCCTTTCTTAACTAGTCGGTATGTGCTCTTCCTTTCCTCTCTGCTGATCTGCAACAGCTACTTGAGATAAATGATACTGTAGCTGATGATGGCCACCGGCAGGGCAGCACCACTACGACAGTGGCCCTATATCTGGCAGACGATCCCGGTGGCACAGGTGCAGGTTGCCTGAGCGAGCGCGATTTGTTTTTTAACAATTTGCTAAATTTTCTTTGCCTTCTGTAGTGCCACCTGGCGTCGGTTCCTTGAATGGGAATGAATTTCAAACTATTTTTCACAAGGCCCTCTGGTTTTTTGCATGTAGATCTTTTGAAGGCCCAAAACATCCGCCCTGCCTTACCTTTCGCATGGATGAAAGCATCATTTCCCTCTGTTAGTGCAGACACAGAACTAGTGATCTCCAGTGTTTGGGGGAAAAGTACATGGTCCTGCTAACTGAGGTTCTCCTCCTTTCTGCTGGCCAGATAACTTCAGCTGGATATTCCAAATAAACCTGTTTTTATGTTCTTATGCCATGCTCCTTGTAACAATACTAATATTAACATTACCAGTTTCGCTGTGTGCTGATAAGCAGCAGCAGGTTTGTAACACAGCCGCCATGTCAAACAGCGAAAAGGTCTCTCTGAGATCAGGCATGAACTCTGATCTGGCTTAGTGCTGTTCTGTTTTCTACAGCAGGAGGATATTAGATTCAGATCCTGGTGCTTGTTTTACCACATGTCATGTTTCTGTGTTTGTGTTTTATTTGTCCCATCTCTCTCTCTGCTCTGGTACTCTTGTGTTCTCAGGTTGCAGTTGTTCAGCTGCATCTTCTGAAGCCAGCCTGGATAGAAATATAATCTGGAGAGCTCACCGGGAGAGATCTCTCCCAACAGTCTATAACTGGTTCTTATCATGCAGCCAAATAGCCTCATGTTTTTATTACATTACATTATAGAAGACCAACTAGGTTTTAGACATCAGAAATCCAGAGTTTGCTGATTATTTGCTCTTTCCATCATTTCCAGCTGAGAGTTTTAGTTTTAAAAATGTTAGCTTTCTCTGGACAACTTTGCCCGTTTCCAAACAATGATTAATTTATCCTTAAAATGTAACAGGTGATTAAAATGAGAGAAAATTTATGATTAGCAGATGCACACAATATATTAGCTGAGCCAGTACTTATTAACATAGATAGTCCCCTTGTTACATTCATTTTTTTCAAACAGCCCCCTCAGAACTTCTTTCCGTAAGTCTCTTCATGAAGACATATGGAGTCTGTCATCTGGCATTATAGCTACATTGACATGTAAGACCCAGAGTCACTTCTCACAAGCATAAGCCTCCAAGTTCCCAACTTCATGCTGGAACAAGCCTTGGGCACCCAGTAGCCTCCTCCCCGTGCCCTGCTTTCCGTGGAGGAGCAGGCAATGTGAGGGGCCCCGAGGGGAGCGATGCTGCACTCCCAAGTAACCAGCACCCCTGCTCCGCTGGCAGTAAGCTCTATAGATGTGCTGCAGCAAATGTCAGTGGATAAGCACAGGTAAGGCTGTAACGCTGTGGTACATCATGAGAAAACACATATTTTCTCATACTTACCTAACCTTTTAAAGACTCAACACCAATGCGACACAGGTAATAGGTATGGGCTAGATAAATGCAGTGGTCGTGTTGTATTGTCTTTATTAAAGAATTGCTATAGCTTCCTATAATATAGGGCCTTACATAGTAATGGCAAATGGAAACTGAGAACGCTGAGCCAAGGTAAATGCGTGGCAGTACTCCTGCCTCACGTATGCAGGGTAGCCTATAATTACACAGCTACAGGCTTTCTTTTTTCCCAACAGCTCCAAATACTGTGAAGTCCTCCCACGATAAACATGACTACCTTTCTCGTAGGCAAACATAACCAGGCACCTGGAATCCTAAGGTGCCCATAACTGAATGCAGATGCCTCACATTGTATTAGACAATTCAGGAAAATTTCCGATTTTCAGCTAACGCTGATTTTTCAAGCATTAGCTCATGTAAGGTCTGTTGTTGAAATTCTTCCTCCATTCAGTAAAATAGACTGTGTTGGAATTACTTAGTGTAATGTTTTCCATCTTAACTGTTTAATAAACAGTTCTGTCTGGTTTCTGTTCTGTTCTGTCCAGCAGAAGAAGCAACTGGGAAATGAAATGAACCTGCACAGTATCCTGGACTGGACTCTGCTTTATTTGATTATTTGATCACATATTTAGTTGTCTCATAGTGCCTGTATAAGGCAGGACAATAATCCCTGCTATTCAGTTCTGTAAGAAATCAGAAACAACTGAAGGCAAATCTCATTTCTTCAAATTACCAGCAACTCATTTTGGAGAAAATATATTCCTGAACAAGATTATTAGAAGACTTTTGCACAAAGATTATGCCACTGTTATTATACTCTCTCCCTCATAAAAAAATAATGATAACTGTAATCATAATCCAGTGAATTCCAATCTTCATGAGAAAAACTATTCTTTTTAAATTATTTGGAATATAGTATTCACTATTTTTTCTTATACTGAAGAGAAGAGGGTTTTATGACTTTTAAAATGTTTTTGGCATTAGAAAGATGATAATGACTTCTTTCTTCAGGTTTAGGAAACCTGAACAATCTGTTCAAAACAAATGTATGCTGCTGGTGTGCCTTCTAGAGATGTGCTGAGTACATATCCCCGTCTTTAAATAGAAAGCAGTCAAAGGATAATTGCAGCATTTAAAAACACTGAAAGCATTCTGAGTAGGAAGGAAAGATGGTTCTGTGGTTAAAGTATAAGAAAAAGAGAAGATCTGGGTTATATTCCTGGGCTGGGCAGATATTTCCTTTATAACCTTGGGCTAAATGCTTCATCTGTGCCTGTCTACATTTCTGTATTTTATTCTGTGTAAAATGGGGATTCTAACCCTTTTCTGCCTCAGAGAATACTAAAAATGTTTGTGCAGGGCTGGACATCTTGAGGTGGAAGGTGTTATCTGACTGTTATTATAAATGGAAACATGGGATATGTCTATGTAGGCTCTCAGTTAAGAGCTGATCTAATTACACAGAGGAAACCGAAGAAATAGAGTTAACAAACCTCATTCTCAAAGGCTCCAGTTACTATCTGATTGTATCTCTCGTGTATTTATGTCTGTCTCTGGGAGCCTGGCTCTCCTAGAATATGCTTTTAACTGCCTTAGATTTTCAGGAGGGAGGAAGTATTGAGATTAGTTTCTAATCCACCAGCTATTATATGTAAGAAATCTTTGAACACTATAAACAAAAGAAGTTACCTGCAGAAAAACTACCCTGCCACAGGACAAGGAAACATTCCTGCACTTAGGAACCAAACGTGGGTCCTCTGCTAAATCACACACCTAAGAATCGGCAAATCTTTGTAGCTCCAGTGCTGCTCTTTTTGTCTGTAGCCCTTCTATTGCTACCGGTTCAACAGTGGCAATAATAAGCCGTACTTTGAAATTCTATAGCATCCTCTAATCTGAGCATCTGGGAGCATATAATGTAGGCTTGGATTCACAAAGACATTTACAAGCCTAAAACCCATCACTGTTTTAACAGCCATGGGGACATATATTCCTACATCCCTTCGTAAATTCAGGCCTTAAAAGTCACTTTGTTAGACCAATTTGTTGTACCTCTTAACTTAATAGAATACGGTAACTTTTTAACCAGGCATAGCAAAATGATTCAATAGTTTAATGCAGGAAGCAGAGAAAAATATCGTATTCACTAATTTAGATACACGGGATATTAATCATCAGGCTGAAATGTGGCAGGGAGGACCACTAGGAATTGTTCTTATTCTCTTAAGAAGGCTATGGATTGAAGTTTGTTATGTCTTTCCCTACAAATATATAGTAATATACACAGACTCCTCTTAATACTGTGAATGAAGTCAGTAATCAAGAATTGTAATGGAAAAAAGCTCAGGCTGGTATGAAGTGGACTTTAGGAGATGAATGATCAGCTTCATGAATATGATGGTTCAGTAAAGTGAACAGCAATTTTTCTTCCAATATTTGTAGGAAGATGAAGCTCAGGATGTATTCTGCAGGGGATATTGTTACCTTGACAGTCATTTTTGTCTGAAAGTATGGTACATACTGTTACAAAATGTTTAATTGCTCTTCTCAAAATAAACCTGCAGGAAAGAAAATGAAAATGTTTTCCTCTATTTTTAAAATTGCTTACCCTATACATTTAGCACAGCTAGAGATATAGCTAATTTCATCATTTTCTTGACTAGTTCATTGAAAAGAAAACAAGTATCAGAAAAACTCTCCAAACACTGAGAGGAGAGCAAAAAAATCAATAAACACTTTAAAAAGCATTACAGAGTGAAATCTTCAGACTAACCCTTTATAGAGTACACTGTCAGAAAACTGCCTAAATACAGCTAGTTCAAATACATTCAAAAGATGACATATGCTTATCAGTTTAGGAATATTTTCGACATTTAAAACAAAAGCACAGGAAGAATTGGTTCCTCCATTGCCAACTGGTTCCTGTCTCTTCTCCCCTGTAATACAGGGAAAAACCCACACCTTGACCTTGAAATCTCACACAGATGTGAGAGTTGCTATTGGCATGACAAATATGCACCTGGGAAAATGAGTAAACAAAGTAAGGTTAATTAAAAAAAAAAAAAAAATCTCTGACCTTATTGGTTTATAGTGAAATTAGCTAAAAATTACCTTGTCATCCCTGCTTGCACAGTATTGCAATGCTTTGTAGAGCTTTGTTATTGACTTATGCTATATTTAATGAGTTACTTTTGTCTAGTGATATTATCACATTTATAGAAATAATCTCCTTACAAATACATTAGTACATCTTTTTTGATTGAACTGCTAGGTACCGTTTTTGTATTCGGTGTCTTAATTTGATAGTTTCCTCCCTCTCCTTTGTCTAGGGCTGAGAAAGATCAAAAGCCTTTGCTCTAAAATACTGAAGCCAGATATGGTCAAAACTCCTATTAAAAAGCTGATGTTGTATACAAAATGAAACATACATTTGGAAATATTAACTCAGTTTTATTACAGAGCTTCATTCTCCAGGCGCCCTTCCAAACTTACAGCTCTGCTTTTTACAATAGTTGTCACAAAGTGGCTTTAACTTTCAAAAATATTTTGACAGCATTTTGGGGGGTTTTGATAAAATAGGACTGTTCTTGCAAAACATTTTCACCAAATCATGTTCTGGTAGAAGATGTTTTGACGTGATTTCTTTACTACAGCTCCATATATGTAACGTGACTGTGATACTATGAGCAGCACAGGAATTTAGAAAATGTCAGGTAGTTTTACGGAGCTTGTTGGAATGCCTATTTGCTGGCTGCAGTTATACTATTCATTAGAAAGATATATAACGCTGTCTGCTCCTGTGTAATCAATAACATTTAATATTGAGTGGGCTTTGATGTGTGTGTGTCTGTATCTCTTCATGTGGGAAAGGAATTCTGTTTATGGCTAAGAAGTACTGGACTGATAAAAATGAAACTTATCAGAGAGTGGAGGCACCACCAGAAGAAAGACAACTGTTCTGAGAAGCAAAACATTAGTACTACTTCCAGTTTATAAGATAGCTGGTATTATTAATCTAAAAATTTTATTTTTCTTCAAATACTTAACAAAAATTCCAAAATAAAAATTGAAAATGTCCTTAATTTTGCCCTTATATAGCTTAAATCATATTTTCTAGCATCTCTTAAGTACTTCAAATTACAGGTTTCTTTTTTGATATACATGTCAATTTAATGGACTTCCTGTAGGTATATGGCATTGTGGAACACACTTCAGGCTCCCCAATCAACAGAAGGGCAGCTTAAGTGAAGAGTTTTGAAAACAGAGAGGTGGTATTTTAGTATTGTCAAAGTTGCAACAAGTAGGCTGCAATGCGGAACTAACACACTCAGGAGGGTTAAACTGTTTGGATCAGACTCTCTCTTCATCTGAGCCCTACTTGTGCACAGGGAAAACATCTATCTGAAATCAAGTCACAACACCTCATCCTAAAACACATGGCCTCCCAAAAGTTAGATCTGTGGGCACCTTTAATAACTTTTAATACTGCAGACTCAGCATAGCAGGGCTCTAGGCCATTATAGGGTTGCCTATGTGGAAAATACAAGCTTAGGTACAGAAGCCAAATGGTGCCGGAGCCAGGAGAGATCCAGCTGCTGCTCCTCCAGGGCTGCCATATGCTAAGTAAGGCACAGGTGGTAACCTCCGCTGTCTCCAGCCACTGTGACTCTTGACATTGGTTATGTGACACAAAAAAATGTCTATCTGGCACAGTGAAATGCTGGAGGCGTCAGCATGACGCTCTACTGATTTTGGTGTGTTCCACCAACAGCTAGAGCTATCTAAGGTATTGTGCCCTGTAGACATAACCATTAAGGAGTTAAGAAAACCAGAGCAATTAACCCTCAGGTTTTTTATATGGGTAAGAATCTTTTCCTAGCATTATTGCTTAGATTTAGAAAGGTTAAGACCAAAAGGGACTACGGTGCCCTCCAGTCTGATCTTGTGCACAACATACAGGCAACTCAGGAGCTTCTGTGTCAGTCACTAGGCCTGTAGCAGAAGTCTGGTTTAAAACGTCTGAGATACAGAGAAAGTACCATGCTTTTAAACATATCTCTCTAGTGATTGAATATCCTTATTGAATTAAACCCATAATTTTTTCTAGCCTTATTTTCATAGAATCACTAAGCTTGGAAAGGACCTCTAAGATCACCAAGTCCAACTGTCAACTCAACACCCCCATGCCCACTAAACCATGTCCCTAAACGCCTCATCTGCACATTTTTTAAATACTTCCAGGGATGGTGACTCCACCACTTCCCTGGGCAGCCTGTTCCAAGGCCTGACCACTCTTTCAGTAAAGAATTTTTTCCTAATGTCCAACCTAAACCTCCCTTGGCGCAACTTGAGGCCATTTCCTCTCGTCCTATCGCTTGTTACTTGGCAGAAGGGACCAACCCCCACCTCACTACAACCTCCTTTCAGGTAGTTGTAGAGCGCGATGAGGTCTCCCCTCAGCCTCCTCTTCTCCAGGGTAAACAACCCCAGCTCCCTCAGCCGCTCCTCATAAGACTTGTGCTCCAGGCCCTTCACCAGCTTCGTTGCCCTTCTCTGGACACGCTCCAGCACCTCAATGTCCTTCTTGTAGTGAGGGGCCCAAAACTGAACACAGTACTCAAGGAGCGGCCTCACCAGTGCCGAGTACAGGGGCACAATCACCTCCCTGCTCCTGCTGGCCACACTATTCCTGATACAGGCCAGGATGCCGTTGGCCTTCTTGGCCACCTGGGCACACTGCCGGCTCATGTTCAGCCGGCTGTCAACCAGCACCCCCAGGTCCTTTTCCTCTGGGCAGCTTTCCAGCCACTCTTCCCCAAGCCTGTAGCGTTGCCTGGGGTTGTTGTAGCCCAAGTGCAGGACCCAGCACTTGGCCTTGTTGAACTTCATGCAGTTGGCCTCGGCCCATCGATCCAGCCTGTCCAGGTCCCTCTGCAGAGCCTCCCTACCCTCCAGCAGATCAAAACTCCCTGGAAGCTTCAGCTTCCATCTCCTGCTGGATCTCATTGTATGTTCTTTTGTTATAAAGCTATTTACTATCAGAAATATGTTCTTTATGTAGCAGCTCTGAACGCAAGTCTCTTTAAGTTTCTATGGATAAACCGAATTCCTTGTAAGTCACTGTCATACTTTTAAAAGCATGCATTAAACTATGCTAACTGATGGATTTTCTGTACTACGAAAAATCTGAATGGCAATTAGGGTTTTTTTATTGTCCAATGCTCAGAGGCCAAGCAGCAAGGTGAACTAAGCTTATAGCTACACAGTAAAAAAATAGTTGATATTTTTTCTTTCTTACTTTAAAAAATGAAATAAATTAAGATATGATTCTTTATGTCCATAAAAGTGCTGGGGGACATCTTAAGCTGATTTAAGCGAACATAGCTGTACTGGAGTTGGTAAAACCACAATAACCCACATATACTAGCAACCTGACTTAACAGAATTAGCATTTCTAAACAGGATTGCAGGATTAATTCTTTTCATTAAGAAAAAAGCAAGATCTGTGAGCGGTAGAACTAATGAAGCTTAGTTTCCTCCATTTCCCAGCAATTTGCATCCCTCCTGCCTCTTTCTGACTACTTCCCACATTATTTCCAGAGCGCTCTGTCCCTTACACCTTCAGTTTCTGCATCATCCATCTATCAGGCCAGGCAAGAAATAGCTGGTACTGTAGCTGGTTCAGGGCTAGGTGTACATACCTAGCTGTCCAGGGTGTGCGCACCAATCAGCTGGTTTGCTAACAGCAAACACAATAGGGAGAACTAAGTTCTCCTTACCTTTCTTTTCAAGGGGGTACTAACTTGGACCTTAATACTCTCAGCCACTGCATTCCATAGAATTTTTATTAAGTTAATATCCTTAAGAACTCTATCCCTCTACTAAATTTGTTTAAAGTTGGTGAAGGGATCCAACAGTTATGAGGAGGCGCTGACACACAGAATAACTGCATAAGCCTCATTTCCCTAGGAAAAAGAGGCTAGAAATGAAAGAATACGTTCCCAGTAATGTAACAGAATGGTCGTCTATCACAGTACTTCAGTAGCATAACATAGGATGTGGTTTTGCTGAAGTTGAAAAGCTTAGACTAGTAATTGTACTTTTGCTTGCAGGCACACACAAGCAAGCCCATTTTAATGGCATGTTCTTATTGTGCTGCTCTGTAATGTGTTCTGATTTCAGAACTGCAATGCAATTGCCATAGGTAAAACAACCAGCATGACCAAAAAGAATTAGTAATATCCACTTAAAAGCAGTAACAGGATATTTGTGAGTGACTGGAGTCCCTGGGGATTTGAAGATTCTATAAAGCAACATTACCTTGTGATAGTATTGCCCAAGTTTTTTCTCCCATGTGAGCAACTATATTTGCTGCTTGATTGATTAACACCTTCTGTGATGGAATCTAAATCTGAAGTGACCGTCAGCAGCAGTGAGTCACCAGCTCTTTGTAGGACAACAACTGCGTTTGCTTCAGATGGAGAATGGAACAGAGATTCTTCTGCTGCTCGGTACAAAAACCAGTCACACCATCTTTGAAGTCAGCATTATTAAAGATGCAGATTACAACCCCCCATTATTCACAGGGGATAAAGTTCTGATAGCTTTATTCATTTGGGGTTCGACTTTACTTCTCAAAACAGTCTAAAGAAAGCACCACTAGGATTTTAAGAGTTATAATGGGAGTGATAAGATTATGATGGTCCTATACAATATTCCAAGTAATAAAAAACCATATGTCCTCAATGAATTTCAGTTCTTGGCTTGCCATCATGATTAGTTTCTACCAGTAATGCTAGTGATGAGCCATCTTTTACATCTATAATGTTCCCATAATAATGGGAACATTCATAATAATGAAAGGCCTGCACGTATGTGTCCATAGAAGGCTTACACACAAGATCGTGGCTACACAGAGATAATGAAGCCAACGGGGGCTGCCAGAAAGAAGTGTGTTGCACAGCAGGAATGTATTTGTTTACAGCCAGCACTGCACCAAGCCCACCTGGCTGCTGCAGCGTTTCACAGCACCTCTTACGGGACAGAGCAGAGGTGGGCTAGACAGAGAGCTCCAACAGCGCAGGGAGAATAATTAGTCCCGAATTACGTATTTTGGGACGGACCTAGCATGAATTTACTGAATAAAAGAAATGGAAGACAGACATCTTGGAAAGCCAGTGTCTGTGTTAGGGAGTGACAAGCCTGAGGAGCAGGTCACCGAGAGCACCGCAGGCCAGCCATGAGCCTGCTGCCCCCAGCACCCTCCTCTGCCCGGCCGGCCGGAGGCTGAGACCTCTGCAGGGGACCGGGGCCGCCCCACCAGGGAAGATGTGGGTCGGGATCTTCACACATTTTTCCATATGTGCACTGATTCGTAACTACTTTTGTGTGGAAAAGTTACGGACGTGCCTCCCCGAGGCAGTGAATTACAGCAAGTGCAGGCACCCCACGGCTGCACCTCACTTGTTCTTCTCCGGGGAGGAATGGGTGAGCCTGATCTCCCCGGGTTTCTGAGGGAGGAGTGAGAGGACGTTTTCCAAAAGTGAAAAGCTGTTGCAGAACGGGAATTTTCCGTTTCCATTGACGCACGGAAACAAACTCTATAACTCACAAAGAGTTATAAAGCAGGTATGTTTATTACGGCACCGGGTGCAAGGGGGATCACTCCTCCTAACTTGCACACCTGGTCATAGAACAGGCATCTATTTATTACACAAAGACATGCGTATTTATCACTATAGGTTGGGTTATTACAATTAATGGGTGTAACTATTATGTCATCCTCAGGAACTTATCATAAATCTCCTCCTTCTGGCGCTTGCGTACTGCCATCGGGTGGTCGTCTGTTGGGGTCTTTTGGATGAAGGCTCACAGTCTTCTTCACTGTGTACTTTTCACCTTTGGCTCAGAATGCTGAGTTGACTGTGTTCCAAACTGGCAAACCAGTTTCAGCCAGATGGCTGCTTCTTGCAAACAATAGGGTTCCTGGTTTTGGTATCAGCTTGTTCATCGTTTCGGACAGTTCGTTTCACAGTCTTTGAGCTTCTTATTGATTAGTTACATTCTATTGTATATACCTTTAACACTTGACTACTTAGCTAAATATTTCTTAAACATCTGGTCTTCAAACAATCTTAGTTCATCACTTGACTAAGCTAAGGATAATACTTAATTAATCACTTGCTAAAGATCACAGAAAGATTCAATTAAAGTATATAATAATTCAGCAGCACGGTTTCACCATCTCTGGGAATTTTGGGGACATTTTTGGCCAGGGCTGGCACGCATCGCAGGCCTCGCAGTGGTAGCCCACGCCTGGTCACCGCCACGTTGCCTCAAGACGCCCGGCCTTCCCTGTGGCCCCGCATGTCCTCGCCCGCGGGTGTGCCAGGCCCGGCGGCAGCTCAGCCTCCGCACGGGGCGGCGGCGGAGGCGCCTCCCCCGGAACCTCTGGGCGGCGGCAGCGCGGCGCGGCGGAGCGTGTTCGTCGTGGCCCGCTCCGATGCCGCCCCGCGCGCAGGGGCATTGTGGGTGCTGGGCTGCCGCCGCTGCGGCTTTCGGCGGGTTCTGTTAAAATGGCGCCCTAGGCGGCAGCGGCGGCTGGGGCGGGAGCTGTCGCTGGGTCCTTGCGCTGCTGAGCGGGACCCGCTTTCTCTCCTCCTTTCCTCTGTCATCCCGCCGCGCTCTCGGCTCTGCCGCCCGCTGCCCCCCACGTCCTGCCTCCCGGGCGGCGATGGCGACTCCGGACCAAAAATCCCCCAACGTTTTGCTGCAGAACCTCTGCTGCCGCATCCTGGGCAAAAGCGAAGGTAACGGCATTCTCCTCTCCCCGTCCCCCGCCATTCCCCCCACCGACAGCCGTTGGAGCCCGCGAGCGGGGTGGGTGGTGCAGGCGGGGGCGAGGAGGGTGTGCGAGCCTCGGGGGAGCGAGGGGGTGCCGGGGGTGGGGGGCGGCGGGCGCCGTCGCTGTGGGGTGGAAAGGTGCGGGCCCCGCCGGACCGGCCGCCAAGGGCGTCCCCCTCGCCCCCCGCGGGGCCAGGCAGCTCTGCTGGCGGAGCCCCGCGGCGGGAGGTGGGCTTGCGGCGCCTTCGGGTCCTCCTCCCCCAGAGCGCTCCGCCGGCGCTCCTGACGGATCTCTCCTCTTGCGGGGAGGGGGACAGCGCTCCCGGGGTGTTTGGGGCAAAAGGTGGCTCATGTAAGCGTTCGGGAGTCTCTGCCTTCCTCCGGTGTCTGCTCAAGTTGAGCCATTGACGTCTGCTAGGTCCTCTACATCTTGATACTGCTGTGACCCTCCAGCAAGGGAATGCATCTCTTGCCTGTTTGCTAAGTTTCTGTCTGTTGCAATCAAGGCAAAGGCTCTGTTTGTCGTAAGCAGTTGGAGGGTGGAAAGGAAGAGGTGCATCTGCTAAGTCTCCTTTTTAAGTTGCTCTGTTTATAAGCATTGCTCACCAGACAAATTCATGCCATAGCATGACTAAAAAAACAGGGCCTATAAGTTAATTACTCCTATCTTAGAAGTTTAGAAAATGAGTGACAAGGTGCAAATATACTTGTTTTGTCTCTCTCTCAAACTTTATGTTTCCATCTATTGGAGACAGCACCTCAC
This sequence comes from Pelecanoides urinatrix, assembly GCA_013400755.1. Lineage (NCBI taxonomy): Eukaryota > Metazoa > Chordata > Aves > Procellariiformes > Procellariidae > Pelecanoides > Pelecanoides urinatrix. The sequence continues at coordinate 170,744 of VZTQ01003842.1, read as the reverse complement.
AGTCCCACACAACATCCTTGTCTCTAAATTGGAAAGATACAGGTTTGATGGATGGACTATTCAATGGATCAGGAACTGGCTGGGTGGCCGCATCCAAAGAGTTGCAGTCAAAGTCGAAATGGAGATCGGTAACAAGTGGTGTCCCTCAGGGGTCTGTATTGGGACTGATGCTGGTCAATATCTTTGTTAATGACATAGACAGTGGGATTGAGTGCACCCTTACCAAGTTTGCGGATGACACCAAGCTGAGCGATGAAGCTGATATACCTGAGGGAAGGGATGCCATCCAGAGGGACATTGACAGGCTTGAGGAGTGGGCCAATGTGAACTTCATGAAGCTCAACAAGGCAAAGTGCAAGGTCCTGCACCTGGGTCGGGGCAGTCCCTGGTATCAGTACCGGCTGGGGGATGAATGGATTGAGAGTGGCCCTGCGGAGAAGGACTTGGGGGTACTGGTAGATGAAAAATTGATCATGAGCCAGCAATGTGCACTTGCAGCCCAGAAAGCCAATCATATCCTGGGCTGCATGAAAAGAAGTGTGGCCAGCAGATTGATTCTCCCCCTCTGTTCCACTCTTGGAAGTGCATCCAGCTTTGGGGCCCCCAATACAAGTCAGACATGGACATGTTAGAGTGGGTCCAGAGGAGGGCCATAAAAATGGTCAGAAGGCTGGAACACCTCTCTTATGAAGAAAAGCTGAGAGAGTTGGGGTTGTTCAGCCTGGAGAAGAGAAGGCTCTGGAGAGACCTTATTGCAGCCTTTCAGTACTTGAAGGCTTATAAGAAAGATGGAGAGAGACTTGTTACCAGGGCCTGCAGTGACAGGACAAGGGACAACTATTTTAAACAGAAGGAACATAGATTTAGATTGAACATAAGGAAGAATTTTTGTTATGGTTAGGGTGGCGAGACACTGGAACAGGTTGCCCAGAGAAGTTGTGGATTCCCCATCATTGGAAGTGTTCAAGGTGAGGTTGGATGAGGCTTTGAGCAACCTGATCTAGTTGAAGATGTCCCTGCCCATGGCAGGGAGGTTGGACTAGATGATCCACGATTCTCCCTTCCAGCCCAAACTATTCTGCGATTCATCTGACAAACTTGAAAGAGTTGGGAAGAAGTTGATCTTCTTGTCTTCACTGAAATGTTGAGTAGGGACCCCTTCACAGAAACTTGCTTAAAGCTGTTGATTGCTGTAGTTCTTGTTTTGTTTTTCCAAAATCCTTTCCCTCTTTATTGCATGTTTAAGTCTTCTGCAATGCCATAAATTTCCCATTTCCAGAATTGTCAATCTGTAATAGTTCTGTGACAAGAATTTCTGATGTGAGATTTTATCAGGATGTGGCAAGTTTCTACTCTTCTCCTACCTTCCCCAAATCAGTGTTTGCTTCTAAACTGTTTAATACCTACTGTGTTTTTATGTAACTACACGTTTCTTTTAGCAACTGGTTTAATTGTGTATTAAAGGGTATTTCACATCAGCCTACAATTCTAAGGTGCTATTATAGCTCTGCTTTTAGAGAGCTGTAACTCGCTTCTAACATTTGGAATTTTTTTCTAATACAATTGATACATGTTCTTATTTAAGAGGACTTCAAACTTTTCACTAACAGAAATCTCAAATTATTGTGCTAGGTCTGCGGCCAAAAAGGAAAAAAAAAAAAAAAAAGAAGAAGAAAAAAAATTGGAAAATAAATTGGTTTGCTATATTGGAGTAGTGGAGGCCTCTGTTTTCTTCATGACTTTCTTTTGTAGATTTGAAAGGAGCTGTGATCTAAACTTAATCTAAGCTTGTTTCTTGGTATTGAGTATCTTATCTATGTCTGTGATACTTATAAAACTTAAACAGAAAATTAGAATAGAAACAGAAAACTCTGCGTTTATCAATCACAGTATGATGTATGAGGATTGAGGAGAGGTGGCTCACTTCTACTGACTTTGGATCTAGTGTTCTTTTTGAAATCATAGTTTCTATACATCTCCCTCTTTTCTGGCTAGAGTAATAAGTTTATTTGCAAGCACTACATGTTAAAAAAAAAAAGGAAGAGAACTCTAGTTTTTATTATTTTTTTAAAATAAGTGTTCAACCTATTCCTGTACTCTGGGATTCTACTCATGTAACTAAAATCTGTCTTGCATGTGTGTGACTAATGAAAGAGGAAATTTTGCCCAAAATCATGGTAAGCTGCTGCGTGCAATCTGTAGTTCACTCCAACTGTTCATTTGTGGGTTATCTGAGGAGTTCTTTGAAGTAACAACTTTAAAAAAATTAGTGTGGGTTGTCTGCCACATATATTATCACCCATATTTTTATGCATGTGACAGATCGGAAGCCCATCCTTACCCTGCTCTTTATTTTTGTGCTATGAGGAACTCCAGCACTGAAGACTCGCCCTTCTAACATAAGACTTCTCTTGAAAGAAGTCTGCGGTCAGCTGTAGTATGTGTGTTAGTTTGTCATCAACTCAGCTATTCATATAAAGCTCATAGAGACTGATAAATCAAAAAGTCTTTGTGGAAGAAATCCTGGTCATGAAAGGTTTGTATGGCATCCTTTGTGTTGAGGTGTGATGCACGTATCCCTAGGTGATAGGGAAACCACCAGACAAGTTATTTAGCATCTCACTGTTTTCAGACTTGTAACTCCTTCCTTCCTTTCCTTTCAGCACAGGGTAAGTTTGAAGTATGATATTTGTGTGTGATTAGTAGTCTACATGCAGCTTCCCCTCTCCTTGTGTATTGTATACATATGTTCTCTTTTTTGAAGAAGACCTGAGAAGCATTACCAGTTTAGTCTTTGATAAGTGATTTATAGTGCTCAATTATTTCCACAGAGTTTAGGGGAAAAAAGCTTAGATCCTCAAGAGATTTTTAAATTAATTAGAGAAATTTCTCATAAGAATTAGTAACAAGAAGCTGAAGCTAGGTACAAACAGCCATCTTTAACCATTTGTATAGTTATTCTGCTGTGAATGTCTTTAAATCCCAGCTTTTGATACCTTCCTGGAATAAGTGCTTTAGTGACATACAAGGTAATGAGGTAATTGGGTGAAATGTAATGTGTAAATAATGGAAGAGTTGAGATTCGATGATCAGGTTCTTGCTACTTGTATGTTCCCTGAGTTTGTACTTCAGAAGGTTTGATCTACTTGGCTATGTTCCTTCTCAGCACTTGTGTTTTATTATGTTTGTGAAGAAGCTATGGCTTCGGAAGGAGCTGAAGGATTCTGTTTATATAATGTCTGTATCATAATAGCGCACTTACAGCTAATGTGGGGTGAGTGGTCTTACTTTGCATCCGTGTTTACATTCTGCGATCCCATGCCTGAAGTCTTCCATAAGCCTGATGGAGCCTGTTGTCTGCTGGGGATTCTTTTGTTTCTGCCTGTGATGACCTTAGAAGGCCTCCGCCTTCCCCACTTGTTAAAGATTTATGTTGCAGTGAATTTGCGCTATGATGGAATGTGACGGCAGAGGCTCCCAGTGGTGGAGCTATCCTCTCTCTCCCCACTTTTTTGAGACCATCCACTAAGTAGGTGGCTTGCTTAGTTTCCAGAATCAGTCAGCTGCATAGGCCTAGTTATGTTTTGTTTTGTTTTTTTGGTTTTTTTTTTTCCCCCCAACAGCTCTGCTTCTGAGAAATACATTACAAGGTCTGCTGAGTTACATGGAAGAACTGTATTTAAAATTTTTTTTAAAAAAAAGTATTTTTCGGTAGAACTAAGGTTTGAAAGCTCTCTGTTCCTGTGCTTTAGCCAGTTCTCAACTAAGAGCTTAAAGCTAGCCTCCCGTGGTGCTGTGTGTCTGCAGTCACTCACTGCGGTGAGTTGGGGATCTCTGCGCTCTGCAGTTGGAGCCATTGCCGGCCTCTTTCTTCCTCATGTCTTCACAGTGTCTAAGAACTAGTGTACTAGTTTTGCATTATCAATCTTTCTGTGTTTAACCAGGCTATCCACCTCACTTTTACACTTATACCTGATCTTGCAGAGAGCTTGCCTGCCTATGCAGTAATTTCTGTCATTCTTTTTTCCCTTATTTGTGGTCTCCAGCAGTTATACAGGGTTGCATGCCTCTCTTTGGACAGTGAATTTAATCCTTCTGACAAAAAACTTCTTGTTCTTAGCTGTCTTTCACAAACCTCTTGGTAATCTTAGTCAGATTTTGTAGACTGCTGTACAAGCTTGTCAGTTGCAATAACTCTAAGTGCTTCCCATTGAGTCAAATGGTATTGCTGTAAATATTCAAGCTACATTTATTTGGTTTAGAATCCTAAAAAGACTTTTGGGTGCCAAAGTGCTTCTGGAGACATGCATGCTCTAGAAAGTAGTATTTCAGTCTTCAGAGAGTAGTTTGCTACCTGAAGTCCGTAATATGGCTGTAATATTAATCTCTGTCATCTCAGTGGGGGTTTGGTTATTGTTGTATGTGTGGGGTTTGGGGTTTTTTAATTTTTTTTTTTTTTTAAGCTCTGAACTATTGGAATAAATCTTAAATTTTCATGGTGAGGGGAAAGCATAGAGTTCATTCAAAAGGTGGTATGGAGGATTTTTTACCGATGCTAATAACAGAAGCAAATGCGCGTTGACAAGTTAGGTAAAAATTCACAGTGAGTGGAAAGTTCTGAGAAGATTATGTGACCAATTTGCTGGTAGTCCAGTGGGACATTCCTCAGATAAAACTGTTTACTGACAATACAACAAGAGCCAGCAATATTAAGAGAATTAAAGAATAATTATGTTTCCTGTGCAGTGCTTCAAAGTTTGTGGACAACGTCTAAATAAGGAAAGGCATGGGAGCGTGTGTGGTTTGGGTTTTATTTTGTGGGTTTGTTGGGTTTTTTTCCTTTGTAGGAGAGGAGTGTGGAGACTGGAAAGATAGTTAATTAAGAATAAACTTAAAATGCTTCAAACAAAAACTTGCGGAATATTTTTATGTTTACATTTTATAATTTGTTTTTATTGTTATTTTTCCTTATGAAAGAAATGAACTTACAACAGAGAAGTTTAAGGTAGTTGGCTAAAGCAGAAGACTGATGCAAAATTAATTTTTTTCAGGAATACTTCAAACTGTGCTGGTCCTAAAATTACATTTCTCAAACACAATGTTTTGTAGAGGAACAAGTATTTTTTGCTTACCATGTGTGTAGATTCTCTTAAAAAACAAAATAGTAACACTACTGGCCTTCTAGACTAGTATTTTAATTTATCAATATATGAAATCATATCGATGCAATTGCTTTTTTCCCCCCACTAATAATTCATACCGACATAGAACTTTTGATGTAGTTAAAACAGAGAAGATACAGCAGCATTACTGTATTGACAAACTCAGTATCTGCTCATGGTATATGTGAGGAGGTTCTCAAGTTTTACAGCTTTTCTTCCAGGCTTAGTTTTGCAACAGTAGCACATGAGGTGTTTAGCAAATGCTTTGTTATAGGAAAGATGTTTGTTTTTTTTTTCTTCAGCATGTGTTAGATGGCAGCATCTATATCTGAGTACATTGCAGCAATAGTTGTTAGCTGGTCAGTGCCACACATAGAGCATTGAACACAGTTTAGAGTGTGATTGTTTTACAATAATTTTGCGTCTGCATTTAAGCAAAACTCTTGTCTGGGATGACAGACAGCTGACTGGAAGAAGAGATAGTGGAGAAAGTTTGCTAATCTCTGAAGTCTTTCAAGAAAGAGATTACTGTTTGGTTTAGATAAGCTTTCTTTAGAATTGTCCTATAGTTTGGAAATTATGCTTACAGACAAATTGAAATAACCAAATGTCTTCTTTCCAGGAAACGAGGTTTCTCACAATGATGATACGTTAATGTTTGGAAACAGGGTTTCAGTAGGTACTTAGGTTTCCAGGACGCTTTTTTTTTTTTCCTCTGGAAACTTCAATAGACCCATAGCTGACGTGTTGAAAGAAATGTATAAGACTGTAAAGTGAATTTCAGTTCACTTCCTTAAAATTATAGGTAATGTCAGAAGCTTCTTTTTGGCAAAAGACTTGCTGAATTGCAGCATTTCCTCTGAAATACTGGCTTCTTGGAAGTAGATTGGCCAATTGTCTCTTTGTCTCTTAAACTTTTCCTTTAAACTTTATCTTCTGTCGTATTTCTCCTTGCTGTCTTTACAACCAAATTCTTCCTGTGCATTGCTTCTATATTTTTTGCATGTGCTACACTTGTATTTTCTGCAACTTTAAAATGCTGTTATCTGCCTTTTGAAGCAGTTCAGTTTTAATACTACATTGTTTGTAGGAAAGTTTGAATGGCTGGGTGGAGTAAAAATCTTTGAATTCTTGATGGATTGCTGTGCTCAAAGGAGAGAGTTGGGTTTTTTTAATAATTTTTTTGGTGACTCACACAAGTGCTATTTTTTTGTTTAGCTGTATGGCTGCTTACCAGTATCATTAATTGCGTAGGTATGTGTGTATTACTTAAGGGGTATAGTCTGAGGGGGAGTGGCTGTCGTTATCTGCATTCACTGCACTGATCAGACTCTGGAAAACAGGTAATGATCAGTGTTTTCCCCCCTTACCCCACAAACAGCTGCATCGATTTCATGCGTCAGATATGTTGCGCTTGCTGTTACATAATAGATTCATGCCGTCATCTCTTTTTGATGAAGAAGGATGTACACATACATAGCTGTGTATTTTATGCCTGTCTGTTGTCATAATGGCCATTCTTTGAGGAGGGAAGCAATTAAACATGCCTATTAGTTATAAATTATGTGAATCTTTATTTTACTGACAGACATGTTTAATCACTTTAGGTACTGAAGTTATTTTACAGACTTATAAGAAATAATCTGCTGAAGAAACTCCCACAGCAGGGAGTTTTGTTTGTAAAAGAGAAGCTGGACTTGATATGAATAAAACATGAAAATCTGAACAAAATCTAATATAAAAACAGTCTTGCTACGATGCTGTTGAATTGCCAGTGCAAATCTGTATGTGTAAAGAGCAGTTATCTTTGTTCCATATCGTTAGTAGTGTAACAGGTTTAATAATCAGAATTTTTTGATGGGATCAACTAGAGATCTCTCTCAGATGCCTTGTTAGGGCAGTATGGAAAGGACTATACTAAGTTTCTGTGCTTTAACTAGTCTTGCTATGGTTGGTGTTGAAAAAGAAGGTTATTATAGATGGTTATATACCTTTCTTAAAACTTCCCCATTACAGGAAAAACCCCTGCTACTTACTATTAATAATGTATCTGTTGTGTTTTTTATTAGATTGAGGACTTATGTTTGAATCTTCAAGATTTCTGTCCAGAAACTTTCACATGTGTTTCACTGTCTCTCAGTCTTGCCTTCAATATTCCCTTGTACCACAGAACTAGAAGCATAGGTAGCCTTTTAAAAGCGCTAGTGTCAGAGGCAGATTGGAGAACACACAAATGGCAAAGTCCATGATTTTCTGCTATTGTTTTGAGGTAAATCCCTATTCCAACATCATCAACCAAAAAAACCCCACCCAAACTTGTGGCAATATATAGCTGTCTTTCTGAGTCAATTCTTATGGAGAAATTAAATTCCAGAGAGTCTCTAGAGACTTTGTATGTATCTTCAATGGATTTTGTAATTATCTCATCAGGTGACTAAAGACAGTAAGCCCACTTGATTTCTCATAGTGTTCATCTTGGTTCACTTGAATTTAGTCTAAACGCCCAAAACCACAGGGAACAACGGAGAGGAAACATAGCACTTAAATCTTTTTGAAACACTGATTTGAAACATTTTGTTCAGAAACCAAAGATTTTTTTCAAAAGTGAATAAACACAGTAAACACAGCATTGCTTACATGGAAAAAACTGTGCATTGTCATTCAGTGTAAATAAATAAAATGTAATGCTTTGATTTTTAATTTTTTCTCCGAGCATTAAGCTTGCTGATAATCACAGTATAAATCATAGTGTATACTGAAACGTTAGCAGAAGCAGCAGAATGAATAATGCTCAATTGTCCAGACACAGCAGAATTATTTTTTCAAAATCAGCTATGTATTTTCTTATTCAACACTCTTATTAAGATAAACATACTGTGATATACTTCAAGATCATAAATGTATAGGAAACAAGTTCATTCAGTAAAGTTAAGTAAGTCTTTATTTCCTGTGGATTTGTGTAACAAGTCTTCTCTTCAGTAAACCCCTTGCATTCCTCAGCTGCAATACTGCCAGCTTGTACTTTCGTTCCCTGTAGCTCTCTTCAGAAATCCTTCTTCCCTCATCCTCCAGGTCTCTGTTCCTTTGTGCTTGCTGGCTGCGGTCTGGGCAGGATGCAGTACCTGATATTGCTAATTCTGTGCAGGCAGACGAGAGGGAATACTTAACCACTGAGCTTTCCCTGCAAACTCTCCCTGAGGGAGAGCTGTTTGGATGTTTGTTCTACCAGTCCCCAGTTTCTGTGAAAGCTGTTTAACTTGATATCCCTCTATCAAAATTTTTTTTATTTTTTTTTTAAAAAAAAGGTAAAGGGCAATCCCTAAGGGATAGGGTGGTGCAGGTGGACATAGAAGTTAATTTCCAAACATAATTTTCCTTAGAAAATCAGGGTAATGCATCTGAGGAGCGAGGAGGAACTGTAGGGGGAAGTTCTTGTGCCTTTGTGGTTGGGGTGTGTGTCTGTGTGTTTGTTGTTCTGTTTTTAAGACTATGTTTATTTATGGGTTTTTTTTAATTGCTTCTTTCTTTTTATATTTTTCTGTAACTTCTATTGAACTAGTTTACTGGAGATCCTTTCTCTCTTGCTTTTTAGTGGATAATCAGTGAAGGAGTTCGTTATTTAATTTAGATACATGTCCTAACTGATAAAGTACTTTGGTATCAACACTTTATCCTTCTCCTGACTTTAGTTCATCCAAAATGCTTGCCTGGAACTCTTGTAGCAATTTTATTTTTAATTTGTAATGTTAAGTCACTATAGCAACACACCAAAAATACGTAAGAATGACTAGAAAAGCCTAGCTCTTGCCTAACTGCTGCTAGGTATACAGTTGAGGAATTAACAAATGACAAAATTCTCACTGTTGCTTGGGATAACTTAGTGCCAATATTTGACTTTAATTGGCCTTGCAGAATACTTTTGGGAATCTTGAGTTGTTCTGTAATGACATGCATTATACTTAAGAATTACTCAGAATTACTTCCTCATACTTACTCTTCCCACCTCGTTCATTAGTTCAGTTTAAGCTATCACTAGCTGAACTATTAAATTATTTTATATGTGTATTTTTAAGTCCTTATTGCAAACAAGGGGTTGCTTAGTCTAACAGTAGAACTATTCTTTCTGTGAGGCATTTAATTCATGCAGATTTGTGACCTTACAGTAGTCTGGATATTGACATTTTCTTCCCTGAAAGTAGAATGATACCCTTGCTCCTTTTGTAGTCCAATATTGTCAAATATTGTTAAATGTTTATGATTCTATCTGAGCAGATTTTTTTCCTGATTGTGTGAAGTACAGCTTTGTGTGAACTGGTTAATGTTTGCTGGTCTACAGTTGTATTCTAGTAGATTAGGACCAGTGAGTGGCATTTATATCACAAGACAGTCAAAAACGTCCATTCAAAAAGAATGTAGCACATTCTGACTTCAAATTTCTTCTTTCCATAAATTTCTGGAGCTTTTCATGCATTTAATCAGTAATTGACTCTTAGTATCTCCCGGGTGATTTTTTCCAATTGTCAATATTAGTTAATTTAAGAGCTGATTCAACGTTTAAAATATGTCTGCTTCTAGCGGACCTTTATGCTATTCCATTTTTCTGTTCCTTTTGTACGTATTTGTCCAGGCCAGCATCCTTTCTTTTTCCTTGGCTGAACCATTGCTGCGTTACTCTATGATTTTCTCTGAAAGTTGACTGCTTAACTGACTAAATAAAACACATGAGGAGTCTGATGCATTTGCACACAAAATTGTTATATACAAAACAGACTTAATATGCAGAATTGCTTAGATGATTTTTTTTTTTCCCTGAAGTCAGGAAGCGTAAGGATTCAAGTAGCTGACACCACGCATTTACACTTACTTTTTCTTATGTACCTTTCCCCTCATGTTATTACAGTTATTCCTTAAGAGGAGTAGAAATTTATCTGACGTTTTGTAGGGGCACTTGACATGTCTGTAGGGTTATAATTTGATTGATTTTTCAGGTCAATAAATGGGAACGTTACTATGCTGTAGAGGCATTGATACTGAGCTGGCCCTATCTCAGTGTTACCAGACTATTAATCTTCCCAAAAAGCAGAGATTCTTGCACTAAAACAATACTGTTCAGCAACAATATTAAAACCAGAATTATTGCATAATGAAGGAGCAGTGGAGGGAAGTCACTGACTTGTGACCTTTCCATTAGTATCTACATTATGCATTGGAATATGATGCTAATATCTCTGAGCTAGCTTTGAACCTAAGTGGTGAAACCATGTAAGCTGGTTTAAAACCAAACCAGAACAAAAAAAGAAAACAACACGCAAACTGGTAAAACCACTGTTGTGGATAACTGAGTAAAGATCCGCAGGTAGGATAATCCAGTTTTGGTGCCTGGTGAGAGCACTTGCCTGGTGAACATGGCTCTATTGTTCCTATGCGTGAGCTGAACTGTGTGGCTTTGTACCAAGTCCTGCAGCATTTCAGTCTGTGGAGAAGGGCAGAGCCCGTTGAAATGTGCTAATGCTCTCTAATAAGTGGGTTCTAATAAGAAAGGGTTATTGGCAAATTTAAGTGCAATTATTTTGTGGAGTGTGTAGAGGTGAGTGTGCTTGAAGTATATCATTGATAATATGCTCATGGGTAAACTGGACTTTACCGCCCTCTGGTTAGAAGTGTGTCTAAGGATTATAGTATAACATTATCTGATCTAAGCCAGGTACATTTATGCTGGATTCAGCCGTAGCAATGCAATCTAAAGTTTCTTTATTTATGTTAATAGAACTTTAACACTCTGCTTAACTGAGGGAGTTTTCCTTTTTTCTTTCAGCTGATGCAGCCCAGCAGTTTCAGTATGCAGTGAGAGTTATTGGAAGCAACTTTGCTCCCACCGTTGAACGGGATGAATTTCTTGTGGCGGAGAAAATCAAGAAAGAACGTAAGTGCATCTTTGATTTTTTTCTTAGAAATAGGAATGGAAGTTCTTCAAGAAGTTATCTGATCAGTTTATTCCTCTGAAAATGGGACAACTCTGTCTCAGAGATAATTATCTAATTTGTTATTAATGCTCACCCCCTGAATATCTCATGATGGAAATTCCATTAATTTCCCATTTAGTGTGCCTGAATGGCTCTTTGTACACACAGCTCAGATTTTTTTGAATGCTCAGCTTAGACTTTCCTTGCTGCCATTTACTTCATATCTTAGCCAACATGAAAATAAAGAACAATCAATATTGCACTCCTTTCACTTTAATAATACTCAGACTTTAAGAATTCATGGTTCTTTTTAGAAGACTGATATTTTTGTGATGTGCAGTTTAGAAATATTGCACTTTGGCACAGTTAACTTCGTGAGCACCTGTGTGAAACTTGCCGAATGAGCATCCTGGGAACTGATGGAATTGTTTATGTGACTTACCTGACATTTCTTGCCTTCAGTTTCTCTACACGTTTATCTGCAACCACCTTCTCAAAACCAAAATATTAGATGTGACAGTGTAAGCTATGTTGCAGTTACGTTCCATTGTGCTCTGTGCTGCTCTGAGTCAAGTGTTGCACTGTGTGAATCCAATGGGGATGTGATGCATTCTTCTTGAAAAGCCAAATACTGCTTTCAGCAGATTATGTGCTCTATAGTAGAATGTCCAGAAACAATTTCTTCAAGTATGCTAATTAAATTAAAGCTTCATATTTCAGCTTTGAATATTCAGTCAGGGAGATTGAATTAGGGTGACTGAAGTCAGTAGTTGTAACTGTTTTAAAGTACATGTGTATTTCTTGCTGACGCAGAGCTTCCATGACTTGCTGATAGGCAAATAAGCCCATCAGAATTTCTCTAGATGCAACTCCAAAACACTGTATTCTAGAGTATACGCTTTCTGCATGAGTTTCTATGTGCTTTGGCTAGTACTAGCCAGCACAGCATATATTCTTTGGGCCTATTGCCAGGAGTTTTGAAGAGGGCTATCTCCCTCATCTTCCTTCTCCCCAACTTCAGCTTGTAGGCTGATGTGAGTGGTCATGTAACAAGTAACTGGATGTATCCTTCTAACTTTACATTTATTTTGAAGTTACCGTGCAGGAAGTCACTTATTTGGCAAAATGGTGGCAGTGGCTTTTGATGCTAATTAACATTTGTAACATTTAACAACAGTTTTTTTATTATTAAGGTTTCTTCAGATGTTTTTGGTTTATCTTTTTTTCTTCCTTAAACATGGCTCTTTCTGATGTAGCATGGCTTTTCTGAAGACATCTTAAAGCTTGAAGATGTTTTTCCTCTGAGCAAAGACTTCTGTTATGTAACTGGCAGTGATTGAGACTGTTATTTTTCTTAATATATAAAAGTTGTGTGACTATGGACTTCTGCTTGACTTTGATCAAGTGGCATTACTGCTTTTGTTTCTTACTTTTATTGCCTAAAATAGGAACAATGACACTTAGTTTTGTGAGGGGCTTTACAGCATTCTTTAACCCATATCTGCTTGCAATTATGTTTTAATTTCCTAAACCTACAAAATGGCAGACTAGACTTTAAAACAGCACTTATGTAGGAGGTGTATATTTTTATTGCTCTAAGAAAAAACAGGTATTTACATTGCATCACTTCTGATGCAAGAATTTTCAGGGCTCTAATGCAGATGACAGGAAAACAGGGAAAACTGTATGAGTAAATAGAGTGAAACAGTTAAGCATCATTATGCTTTCTTGGGTACATTTTCCGATTTACCACAAATACATAATTTCAGACATGACTATTATACTTCTTTCAATTTTTTAATCTATATTGCTTTTTTTTAATAGTTGTGCGACAAAGAAGGGAAGCAGATGCTGCTTTGTTTTCAGAACTCTACAGAAAACTCAGTTCACAGGTAGTGTAATAAATGTATAAAGAGTAAAGAAACTGAAAGCACACATATGCATCCTTCTGACATTATAGAGTTGTTTTGGAGAGTGCTCAGGTCATTAACAGTGTTTTCCCTGAGAGGATGGTTGAATATTGGAACAGGTTGCCCCACAAAGTTGTGGTGTTATAAAGTAAGATTCCCAGTTGTCATTTGCACGTACCTGATTTTTGACAACAAAAATTAGTTAATGTAAAAGATGATGTTTTCTAAATAACAGAAAATTTGTCCTTATTTTGCTCTTTGTATTTAGGAGAAATGTTTTTCTCTGTTCTCCTTTTTATTCATGAATTTATGTATAGATCATGGCTGAGTTCTGCAGGATAATACTAAGATTTTAAGATGACAAAAAAGTGATTCTGTGGAGAGTATGACTAGTCAGAACTCAGTTCTGCCGCTCCCTTCATCCATACTTACGAGTTTGTTAGTGCTTGAAGCTTAAGTTACTGTGTAACTCTTCCTGTTTTCCTTATCCTGTGGGTTTGTGTGCTATTTGCATTGGTCTGTACAGTGAAGCAAGTGTCACTGGTTTGCACACAGCTGTTCCAATGACCTCAGTCATTGGTTTCAGCCTCTTCTTGCATGTATTACACTACGTGATCTGGCTCTTCTAATACAGATTTTCTGTAACGTGCTTCTGTAGCTTATGTACTGTCTTGCCGTACCATTGCATTTGGCAAGCAACATAGCTGCAGAGCATGATGGCTGTAAACTTTGAAACAGAATGCCTTGTCTGTGTTCATATCAGTGTGGATATTCTTCTGAATGTAATACAAGCTTACATCAGCTATGTCCTCGTATTTTGCTGCCTGCTCAAATGTTTAAGGTTCTTTTAACCTTCTTTTTTTTTTTTTCTGTGCTAGCATCTTGTGTACATGAAATGGTATCATCTGAATACTGCCTTCTTTAAAATTCACTCTACCAATTATTATTCAGTCTGCTGTTAGGTTTATTACTAATGATGGACAATCATTTATTTTCCCCATGAGCTTAGGGAAGGACACAGAAGGAATATGCGTTTTCTGAATCAATGAGGCTTTTTCTTCCTCCAGCAATTCTCTTGAAAGCAACTAGGAGAAAGAAAAAAGCTTGTGTGAATCTGTTTTAACTTCGTTTCACCCATTACTCTAAAGACAAAAGGAGGTCAGTGCTTATTTTAATGGCAGCTTGACAGTTGAGCAAACCATGCTTCTTGAGGCACTTAGACTTACTCTGTTCTGGCCAGTAGAAGAAGCAGCAATGTTGCTACTCCTTCTTCACCAATTGTTAATGAGTGGCTGGATTAATTATTTGCAATTCCTCTATTTTTTGCTTGTTGACATCAAAGCAGAAGATAATAGACTTCTTTACATAATAATACAGAATGTCTCCTTCGACTCTTACATAACAATATAGAGCTTTAGTAGCTTTGGTTAGTGGGCTTTGTCCTGAAGAAAGAAGTGTTCTATGGCCAAACTTCTTATACTGTGTAACATATGCACACAAAATACATAATTTGCAGAGAAACAGGAAAAACAGAAAAAGGTGAGAATGGAAATGTGTTTAAAAAAGAGAATTCCAAAGTGACCTTGAAAGTGCTTTTAGCAAGACTGATGGCACTGAATTACATTGCTTCATAAGGGATGGAATCTTTGTTGAATCTTGGTATGACTAAAGTTTCCTTTACATTCAACATTGCTTAGTATTCCAGACCATAGCCTGATCAATATTGTGAGGGAGCTTGTATGTGTTTCTTTGACTTAACTCCACTACTTAACGTCCATTATAAGGTTCTATGTCTCTGATCAATTCAGGTGCAAGCGTTAGTGTCACAGAACTACGGAGTAACATATCTAGAAACATGCATATCTAAAAGAAAACTTTTTAATATTTGCCATAAATCTTCTCTTCAAAGCGTTCTTTTTGTAGCTTGGGCTTTACCATTGTTCTGTCTTCTGCTGAGATCTAAAGCTGCAGAGAGTGTTATTCTAACAGTATATGTATCTGTCTATTTGTCTGTTTGCTAGAGACTATATTGCATATTCCTAAAGTTTATGTTAACGATGTCTCTATCTTAAGCTGTGAAAATTTTGGTAGCTCTCTTAAACGCATTTAAAGTGATAGAAATTGAAGCCTCAAACTTTTGAAGCCTCCCTGTAAAGGAGAGTGAAGGGGAAAGTTGAGAAAAGACAGTTCTTTACTTAAAATTGTGCCAAGAGTTTTTCTTCTTCACCTTTGGGCTAGAGTAGCATCTGCATCTGAGATGTTTTAAATGGTGAGAGTGTGTGGGAATGCTGGTAAAAGTTCAACTCTATAAACCTCTTTCTTAGTAGCTATGAATTTTAAATTGAGTGTATTTGCTGACCTCAAAGCAGCTGAGAGTTCATGATTTGAACACAGTGGAGAAAATTCATAAAATTAGCAATACAGAGGCTGTAGTGCACATTCCCAGTTTACTCAAGATCATGGCTCTGAGTTGGTCTTATTTGTGTGGAAGATTGATTTGTATGTGTACATGTTAGTAGGCTGGATAATTAAAAAAAAATCCATTATTATCAAGAGTTAAACTCATTTCTGTTTGTTTTCATCTTTTTTAAAGGGCATTTTGAAAAACAAATGGTCCATACTCTACCTCCTGCTTAGCCTTAGTGAAGATCCACGTAAGCAGTCTAACAAGGTAAGTGAGGAGACCTTTGTTACTTCTGAGAAACAATAAATGTGTGTCACTTAGATGTCATTAAGAATCACTATCCAGACTTAGCCAACACCTCAGGTTGTGTTTGTGGTGTTTGTGTGTGAGGCTAAAAGGAAGAACATGCTTGACACAAGTATCTGCAATTTTTTTCTAAGTAATTTTTTTATACTAAGTAAATGTAAAAATATGAGCTGTCAACATTTGTAACTGAAGTTGTGACTTTATTAAATGGGCGATTTTTTTGTTTGCTTTCTGCTCGGTGGTGTAATGTCTGCTCATGTGCTAATGAGTTTGAAATAGAGTAGGCAGGACAAAATTTCTCCTTTGGTTGCAGCTCTGCTAGCACCGAAGTGCTTTTTGCAGCTATGGCTAGTGATAATTCACAGGCAAAAATAAGCTATATTGCTAAAAGTACATTTGCTCAAAGTAAGGGACTTGCTTTTTTGTCGTTATAATTCTAACAAC
Organism: Pelecanoides urinatrix; assembly: GCA_013400755.1. Classification (NCBI taxonomy): domain Eukaryota; kingdom Metazoa; phylum Chordata; class Aves; order Procellariiformes; family Procellariidae; genus Pelecanoides; species Pelecanoides urinatrix. The sequence goes on along the minus strand of VZTQ01003842.1, from coordinate 154,555 downwards.
AAATTTTTCTTTGCATAAACATGGTCTTCAGTTATTTTTTGTGTTCTTGAATATTACACTCCTGTTAACTAAAGACATGACTTAAAGCAACTCACAAATCTTTTCTTTGTACCTCCCTTTTCAAATCCTCTCCTTTTTAGGTATCAAGTTATGCCACACTTTTTGCTCAAGCATTGCCACGGGATGCTCACTCAACCCCTTATTACTATGCCAGGCCTCAAAGCCTTCCGTTGAATTACCAAGACCGCAGTGCTCAGTCTGCCCAGAGTTCTGGCAGCATGGGGAGCAGTGGAATCAGCAGCATCAGCCTGTATGCCCTGAATGGGCCAACGCCAACTCCGCAATCACTCCTTCCAGGGTAAATCAAATTGTTTTACCGTATAAATAGGTTGGGGGAAGACTAGAGATGATCTGCTCTTTTTTTCTTTCTTTTTTTTTTCTTGTTTTGTTCTTTCCCCCACCCTCTCCATTTGTATGCCATTGGAAATTCCACTGTAGATGCATAGAAACTGAGTTCGTTAGCTGAACAGTTCGAATATCAAGTGCTATCATAGGACCATATGAAGCCATAAATGGCTGGCCAAGTGTATCCATTCTTAAACTTAATCTTAGTTATCTGCTGACCAGCTGATATTTCACTGGATCCACTCCTTTGGATTCTAGTGCCAAGTCCTTTTCCAAATTTCTCAGTTCTCTGAAACCCTTTAAAATAGTCTTTGTCTTTCTTCTGTAAACACCTTGGATTTACTCAAGTTCCTTTTACTAAGCATTCCTCAGCCAGTGTCAACTTAGTAGACTTAACATTGTCCATTTTTAAGTGGGTGACCTTTCTTGCATGGTCTGACTTTCTTTTAAGCATGTTCACAGTAGGCTGGCAGTTGTACTAGAGCAGCCTTGCATCTTGAGTGGACAGGAGGTGGTTTTTTTGGGGGAAAAAAAATTATATAACAGTTGATTAAAAAAAATTACCTATTAGAAAAAAAATCCTAAAACACCTGTTCAGCAGTGGTTTAATTGTCTGTTCATACCAAGATGAATCTACATTTGGAACTGAAACATTCAAATTCCAAATAGTTCAGATTTTCGATGAGTAAAAGCTGGCCATTGTAAGCCATAAGATGATTACCTGATTATTGACTTTGTTAAATACGCCAACACAGACAGTTACATGCTCAAAATCTGAGCCATTCTTGTGCCATTGTATATCATGTTGTATTACCCTGTGGTTCTACAAAGCCTGACAGAGACACCCTGCACAGAGTCTATGTTCTATGGAGGGAAAATGAACGTGTTCATAGTCTGTGAGAGGGAGTGGTTCAACAGCCATTCTGTAATATATACCTGGAAATACATTGCTTCATAGAAGTTGAGCATGAAGAGTGAACAGAATGTTACGAAACTTGGAAAAGTGAGAACTGTACTTATTTGCATAGCCAATTCAGGCTTGAATGAAAAAGCCTGGAAATAAAGCCTTTATCCAAAAGCAACGGGGACATCATTTTTCAAGAAACTGTGGTTAATGTCAGAAAGACTCAAGAGAATATAATAAAAGGAAGAAAAATTATCTTAAGGCATGTAGAAATGATCAAAGCCCTATTGTTTTGTCCTAACAGGAGCTTGGGTTATGATTTGACCAAATTCCTAATATAAGGCTAATTTATGGAAATTTTTATTAATTTCTTTCCTCTCTCATAATCAGAAAAGAGAAAGACACCATATTCTTGTCTCTTAATTCTACTCCCCACCCCCAACAGTCACGAAACAAACACAAAATCGGAATAGATGCATTTTCAGAAAGTACCACAGCTTTATTTTGAGTTGAAGTTTTTTTTTAATACAGCGTATTTGAGATGATTTATAGAACTCATATTATGGAACTAATAATCAGTGCTGACACAATTGAATTTTATTGTTATTAATGTGCTTTACAATACAAATACTTTCTTGACTTTGTCAGTACTAGGTTTGTGTGGTGTATCTTGGATGCACAAGTAGAGGGTATCTTTAAGCTAGGAACATTGTGGGAGGACTGTGCCCCACAACTGAGTGAGGAGGTGGTAGACCAGGTTAGTAAGCAAAAGGTGCAGGGTGATGTGATCAAGAGAGACCTTGAAACCAACAGAGCAGGGCAGAAGGGGGTCCACCCAAGTGTGTGCACACAAATGAGGAATGTGGAGACGACAGCCTTATAAAGGAAGCTCTCACACCTTTTCTGGGACATCAGCACAACTTTGCTGAAGTGCCTACACGCTAACACATGCAGCACGGAGAACAGACAGGAGGACTTAAGAGGTCTGTGTGCCGTATTATGGGTATGATCTCATTGGGATCACAAAGACATGGTGGGATAGTTTGTACCACTGCTGTGTTGTGGAGGGTGGAAAGGACAGGCTAGGATGGCAAGGAGAGGAAATTGCTGTTTACATGAGAAAGCAGCAAGAATGTGTGGAGCTTTGCCTAGGGACAGTTGAGGTGCCAGGTAAGACTTCATGGGTTAGGATTAAAGGGCAGACCAACATGGGTGATGTGCTGTAGTGGGCATCTGCTGTAGACTGCTTTATCACAAAGAGGTAGATGAAGTCTTTAGGCAACTGGAAGAAGCCTTACATTTGCAGGTCCTGGTGTTCATGGGGGATTTTAATCACCACAATATCTGCTGGAGGGGGAGTGCTGCAGGGCACAAGCAATCTGGAAGGTTTCTGAAGTGCACTGATGGTGACTTTCTGACACAGGTGATTGAGGAGATGATGAGGAGAGGTGCTTTGCTGGACTTGACTTTTTACAGACAAGGAAGAACTGGTTGGGAAGGCAATGGTTGGGGGCAGCCTTGGCTGCAGTGATCATGAGATGATGCAGTTCAGGGTTCTGAAAGGAGGAAGCACGGCAAAAAGCAGGATCCCATCCCTGGACTTCAGGAGAGGAGACTTGGGCTTTTCTGGGATCTGCTTGGAAGAATCCCATGAGAGACTCCCCTGGAGAAAAGAGGGGTACAGGAGAGAATAGAATAGAGTAATTCAGTTTGAGGGGACATACAACGATCATCTAGTCCAGCTGCCTAACCTGAGAGCTGGTTGATATTCAAGGAGCATCTCCTTCAATCTCAAGAATGGTCCACCCTGACAAGCAGGAAGTGCTCTTGCCACCTGCAAAGGTGGCAGGAGGCCGGCATGAATGTACAAGTTGCTCCTGACAAAACTCGGACATAAAAAAGTGTACAAAAGATGGAAGCAGGGGAAGGCGCAGGGCGACATCCATGGTGCTGGGGAAGCCAAACTCACCTAGAGTGGAATCTATCAAGGGACATGAAGGGCAACAAGAAAGAATTCTACAAGTACACAAGCAGTAAAGGAAGACTAGGGAAAATGTAGGCCTGCTGCTTAAGGGGCAGGGGCTGTGGTGACAAATGATGTGGAAGTACCTGTAACAAGGTACTCAGTCCTTTCTTTGCCTTGGTCTATGCTGGTGAGACCAGCCCAGGACCCTGAGACCCTTGGGAAAATCTTCATTTCTCCCAATTTACCACTGCAGAGGATGATCAGGGCCCATGGGACCTGCATCCACAAGTGCTGAGGGAGCTTGACCACTGTCATTGCGAGGCTAATTCTTGGTAGTGTTTGAAACATGGCAATTGGGGGAGGTTCCTGAGGACTAGAAGAAATCAAATGTTGCTACTTTGTTCAAGAAGAAGAATCCAGGGAAATACAGGCTGGTTAGCCTCACTTCAACACCTGGGAGGGTGATGGAGGAGCATCTAATCGTGGAAAGCATCTGTAGACATGTGAAGGACAAGAAGGGGACTAGGAGTAGTCAGCACAGACTTAAGAAACGGAAGAGATGCTTGACCTATCTAACAGCTTCCCATGATGAGATGACTGACTTGGTGGACAAGGGGAGATCAGTGAATGTTGTTTATTTCAACTTCAGTAAGATTTTTTGACACTGCCTACCTGTAACATCCTTATTGACAAACTTAATAAAGTATGGACTAGATAAGGTGACAGTGGGGTGGACTGAAAACTGACTGACCTGCTAGGCTCAAAGGATCATGATCAGTGACATGAAGTCCAGTTAGAGCCTGGTCACTAATGGTGTAGCCCAGGAGCTGGATCCTGTACACCTTCATCCCACCTTATGAGACAGAGTGCACCCTCAGCAATTTTGCAGATGATACAAAACTTGGAGGAGTGGTTGATAAAGCAGGTGATTCAGCTGCCATTCAGAGGGCCTCGCTAGGCTCCAGAAACGTGCTGACAGGAACCTCCTGAAGTTCAACAAAACCCTGGACCTGGGGAGGAATAGTCCCATGCACCAGTACATACTGGGGGCTGACTGGCTGCAAAACAGCTTTTCAGAAGGGGCCCTGGGGTTCCTAGTAGACACCAAGTTGGACATGAGTGTGCCATGTGTGGTTAAGAAGGCTAACAGACTCCTGGGCTGCATTAGGAAGAGCATCACCAGTAGGTTGAGGGAGGTAAAACCTTCCTCTCTGCCCAGTACTGGTGAGGACACATCTGAAATGCTGGGTGCAGTTACAGTACAAAAAAAGACACGGACAGACTGAAGCCAGTCTGGAGAAGGAACCACAAACTAATTAAGGAGTTGGAGCATCTGACATATGAGGGGAGGCTGACAGAGCTGGGACTGTTCAGCCTGGCGAAGAAAGGCTCAGGGGATCTTACCCATGGGATTGTACCTGACCAGGGGATGTTGTGAATGAGTGGTTTAGAGGCCACTTAAAGAATCACTGTTGACGGTATTAGCAGAAAGTGATTTTAATAGAAATTTATAGAAGTGCGACTTAGCGGAGTTCGATGGCAAGGTTCACTCTGTCACATACTACACGGATGAAGCATACAAAGGAAAAGATCATGGGAAACTGAGGAGTCCTTGGCTGGTGTGAGCACTACATGGCAACAACTAAAACATCAGCGTGTTATCAACATTATTCTCATACTAAATCCAAAACACAGCACTATACCAGCTGTGTTCTTTTATTAGCAAGAAAATTACCTCTATCCCAGCTGAAACCAGAGTATCATGTTAGAAGTGATTTGGGATGATTTATACAGAGGCTGAGAACAAAAAGTTTAAGGGAGACCCTCCTGTTGAGTCACAAGGTTTAGAGTAGACCCAGCTGGGCCTACCCTTAGTCTCAGACTTGGTCAACAGTGTATGTGTAAAGATTATGTGTTTAGCAGCAGTCTAAGGTTCATTTACAATCTTAGGATAGATCATAAGATTTTAGCAGACTATATTTGCTAGCAGGTACTTCCATCAATACACATACACACACGCACACGAATGCAAAGATGGATAAATATACAAAGATATACCTGTTAAAAATCCCCCTCGAGTTCAGTGAAATACTCACATTAAATGTCCTGGCATTTCTCAATGGGCAAAGGGTTGAGCCTCAAGGAGTATTGCAGCCCAGGTCCCATCCCAGCCGGCGATGGTCCCCTGAATATCGCAAACTCGAGAGCTTGCAAACTGAGGAGCATTCCACTTGGAGATTCTGGGTGCAACCCGCTGCAGTCCAGGAGAGCTCGAAGGGTCTCACTTATGACCACCATTTATAGGTGCGCAAGCTGATTGACGTTAGTCATCTGTAAATTTCCATCCTGGCCACAGTCCAAGGCAGTAGTGACTAAAATTCTGAAGGTTTCGGTGTTACAACTGAGCTACGACTCAGATAAGATGGCGCCTGGGCCAGGCAGTGGGAGTACGTTCCCAGCCTCAGCTCTGAAGAGTTTCTGATATAGTCAAGGAATGCTCAACTGTCAGACTCTGTACACCAAGGCCAAGGTTTCATGGGAATTTCTGAGATCAACGAGCAGCCCAGGAGAAGGTGGGGGATGCACCACCACAGGGGAGTAGAGAAGACTGAGCCAGACTTTTCTCAGTAGTGCCCAGGGAAAGGACAAGAGGTAATCGGCAAAACCAGTAAGACTGGGAATCCCAGCTAAACATAAGGGAAAAAACTTCTTTTGCGGTGAGGTGTGTGTTTGGGGGCAGGGGGGATGTTGTGAAACATTGGAAGAGGTTGCACAGAGAGGTTGTGTAGTCTCCATGCTTGAAAATATTCAAAACGTGACTGGACAATGCACCAGGCAGCCTTNGGAGTATTGCAGCCCAGGTCCCATCCCAGCCGGCGATGGTCCCCTGAATATCGCAAACTCGAGAGCTTGCAAACTGAGGAGCATTCCACTTGGAGATTCTGGGTGCAACCCGCTGCAGTCCAGGAGAGCTCGAAGGGTCTCACTTATGACCACCATTTATAGGTGCGCAAGCTGATTGACGTTAGTCATCTGTAAATTTCCATCCTGGCCACAGTCCAAGGCAGTAGTGACTAAAATTCTGAAGGTTTCGGTGTTACAACTGAGCTACGACTCAGATAAGATGGCGCCTGGGCCAGGCAGTGGGAGTACGTTCCCAGCCTCAGCTCTGAAGAGTTTCTGATATAGTCAAGGAATGCTCAACTGTCAGACTCTGTACACCAAGGCCAAGGTTTCATGGGAATTTCTGAGATCAACGAGCAGCCCAGGAGAAGGTGGGGGATGCACCACCACAGGGGAGTAGAGAAGACTGAGCCAGACTTTTCTCAGTAGTGCCCAGGGAAAGGACAAGAGGTAATCGGCAAAACCAGTAAGACTGGGAATCCCAGCTAAACATAAGGGAAAAAACTTCTTTTGCGGTGAGGTGTGTGTTTGGGGGCAGGGGGGATGTTGTGAAACATTGGAAGAGGTTGCACAGAGAGGTTGTGTAGTCTCCATGCTTGAAAATATTCAAAACGTGACTGGACAATGCACCAGGCAGCCTTCTCTAGTTGAGCCTGCTTTGAGCAGGAGGGCTGGAGGAGGTGATCTCCAGAGGTCCCTTCCAACCTTAACCATTATATAATCCTGATACAGTATAGAAAGGTATGTCAGTGAGGTTATTTTGTATATCTGCTTGCTTAAAAATATCAGCAGAACCTACCCTGTTCCTATCATATTCTTGGTCTGACCTGTTCAGACTGTTCAATTTTACAGCAATTTCACTGCTCTCATAGTCCTGTAGTCTGTGAGCTGGGCAACCCAAATTAGATCTTTCAGTGAGTTTCATTCCTCCTGAACTTCTCTTTATACGTTTTTCCCTTTCTTTCTAGAGTACATTCTTATTGAAGTGTAACAGCCTAAATTCAGTGGTTCACTCTAGTTAAGGTGTTACAAATGCTAAGCACAACAGAGTTGCTCTGTCTTGCGGGCTGTGTTCTTGTTCACCAGCTACAATCATATAAGTACATGTGTGACATCCCATGAGTTATGGTGTGGTGGTTGAGAGAGGAAGGGCATTCCTCAGCTTTTTTTACATGGACATTTGTGTTGCAGTCTTGTTCCATCTCTCCCTGCAACTGTGCTTTCACAGCTTTGTGGAATTCTTTTTTTTTTTTTTTTTTTTTTTATTAAA
>VZTQ01003842.1:13927-143610 GCA_013400755.1 Pelecanoides urinatrix | reverse complement strand
CTAAAATATAGTCTGTCTGCCAGTCCCTGCATCTTTATGAGTACCAGTGCATGAAGCAACAGCTTATAGACCAAAGAGAGTTGTACTGGTGTATTTGAGGGCAGCATTTGGCATTTAGAACCTAAAAAACAATATTGTTGATGTGCAAGAGNCCAAAATAAGAATAGAATTTTTTTGTTGTTGTTTTTGTTTTGGGAAAGTGGATTGTTGGGAGGCAAACTGATGAGAGTAAGACTGCTGTCAAATTTGGGAGAAGCATGTTGTAGCATCTCAATTTCTAGATAGTCGTTGTTGAAATTGTTTTATTCTTGCTGTCTTAAATGAAGTTACAGAAGCAGATGGTGCTGTTTAGTTATGATGCTTGCCTCAGAACTTGCTCTGGTGATTGAATCAGAAAACATAACGAGTTTAAGAACTGGCTGAAGTGTTGGTTAAAATATAACATGCCCTGTGTCATACAAGCTGACCTGCTCTGAGAGAATCCCAGGTATCGGTAGAAGCAGGTAAAGGGAATTCTTGGCTTTCCTGTCAGTTTGTTAATAGGACTTAAAACATTTCTTTACAGGTTATAAACACAGGCTTTCTCTTTCCTTTTTTTGGCTAGGCTTCTAAATAGCTTTTTGAAGTTGTAATCAAAACTAATTGTCCCAACAAATTTAAATACTTGTTGTTTTTTTTTGTTGTTGTTGTTTTTTTTCTTTTTTCTTTCTAGGATCTGTTGAAATAACCGAAGCAAACCTTGTAAGAGATGTTTTGTATGTCTTCCAGGGAATAGATGGCAAAAACATCAAAATGTGCAATTCTGAAAATTGCTATAAAGTGGAGGGAAAGGTACTGTATGGTGACTTGTATTTCATATGTGAGCAGAGAGGTATGTAGGGGAAAAATAGCCATGAAAAATATGTAAAAAAAGTTAAAATATTATCACAAGTCTTTACTCCCTCCCCCAGCTTTTTTTTTTTTTTTTTTTTTGGTACAACAGAGTAGATTCAACAATACTAATTTAAAATTGATTGGGTAGATTAGGTCCCAGAAAAAACCTAGCATTTCACAAGATGTGAATAGACTTCCAACTATTAAGCCAGTACAAAGACTCCTAAGTTATGGCTTAATTTGAAGATTTTTGTCATCATTTTCCCTCCCCAGTGTATAAGAATGAATGTAGAGAAGATACAGGTTTTGACCACATTATTTTTGGATTAAATTTAACAGCCTAAGATGTGGCATGGATGCTGGCCACTTGACATTATGGGCTTGATTACAACTTGCAAGTGATCAGATGGGATTGTGCAGATCACCCAAGAAAGGACTGGTGATAGAACTGAAGAGAGTGTTTTCAACTCCTGTTGTTGATAGAAAATCCAGCTGATATGAATTTGAAGGAACGTGTTAAATAGTGGGCAGAACAGGAGCGAAGCCTGAGAGAGAGAGAAGATCTGGCTTTAAGGTGGTGAGATGTTAAGCATATTTGCAATGTGGAAAAAAAAACAAGGGTGAGATTGGGTCAGCTGAGCAAAGAACAAAAAAATGGTGCTAGTTGCTTTAGCATCTTCTCCTTATTCAGCGTTTAGACAGTACTGCATCACAGTTCAGTTTCAGCTCGCTAATTCGCTTTTGTGTTCTTGTTCGAATGGAGTGACAGTGCTTCTGATTTTCACTTGTATTAAGAGCTTTATACTATGACAATATGACATAGTCCTAAAATGGTGGGGAGTTTATTTTGGGCCATTTCATGTGCCAAGAATGCAGTAGACTTATCTTAATGTTGATGAAAATTGAATTAGTTTCCTTCATAGTTCCTCCATAATACTAGCAGAAAGTGGAATGTATAATTGTTTCCCCTGTAACTTTATAATGACATTTAGGGCTGCTTAGTGGAGGAAAAAAAGGAAAACTTAAATCTTGTTAAATCTTGTTAATAAACAGATTCTTAAAGATGTCATCTTCTGCACCTATGGATGCTGCAAAGGCTGTAATTCCTCAACACCTGCACAGAACTAATTATGTTCCATATATAAATTAGATTATATATGGCAAAGGAAAGGTAGCATAATAGATTTTTCTAGAGGAATGTGGAGAAAACTTAACCAGTGATTGCAAAATTGGCACTATGGGTTTCATTAGTTTTCTGTGTAGTTTTCCTATCAAACAGGCTAGTTTGAGGTGAAAAACTTTTAGTTTTAGCTCCTAAGTCTGTTAATACAGGGAGTTTGATTATTCAGATGGTTTGTGGTCAGTAATGCTTTTTCCTGAGAACTTTGTGTCTTCAGTTATTTTTGTGAAGTCAGTTGTCTTCCATCCTTCTTCCTTATTGGCACTTGTACTGAGCTACTGGACCCAGTGAAGATGAAATTATTTGACTGACTAGAGCTGCAGCTGGAGCTTTTTCTGATGAACGAGAAGGACCAAGTTCATACCTTCTCTAGCTGTGTCGACTAGGCAAAAAAGTAGTCAAAGCATGTAGTTTTCCCTCAGCTGCACAAGGAAAATGTCATTGTACACAGTCTGTTTTTCCTAGAAAGAAACACACTTTCCAAGCTGTTATTCTTGCCTGAATGTTTTCTAATGTCAATGTTAATATTAGGTCTGTTGGTGACATTCAGCACTCTATAAGCTAGCAGCTTCTGATTTGGTCTGAGAGATACAAATGTAATAACACTAAGCCAATTTTCTTGTTCGTCATTTGATTCCAGTGGATGTGTATTGTACTTAATGCTTGCCACACACTCTGTAGTTGTAGAATTCTAAATAGTTCTTATGTCATCTCTTTGGTTTTAGCTGTGGGCAGAGTTTCTAACTGTGACCAATCATGCTTGTTTAGGCTAGAATGTATCCTATAGAAGTTGTTCAAGAAGTTAAAGCTGTGTGTGTATATCTAAGCAAAGAAAGCCAGGGACTGAACTCTGGTCTTACAAACAAGTGCTGCTGCATGGTTCAAGCCCACACTGCTGTGGCTAACAGGCTCTTGTAGCTGATTTTTATCTTAGAGAATGACTGTACTGCTAACTAAAAGGCTTATGGAGTGAGCTTGATCTCTAGTTCTTTAGCAATCTGTTCAGCTTGTTAGTGCACTTCCTTGCTTTGGTTTGGACTGTTCCAGCTGGCTGTCTAAGTTGAAATTATCTGTAGAGGTGGGATAGGGCCAACCGCTGTGGGCAAAAGTCAGTCTCTGCCTCTTGGCCTGGATCAGTCATGTTGTTTGTTTTTAATTATCCAATAAAATTTTGAAAACTGGATGATGGTGTTCTTGGGTGATGTGACAAAATGTGGTAGAAGGAAAACTCAAGTAGGAACAAGAGGAACAGTATCTTATGCGTTGGTAATTTAAAGGAAGAAATGTGCTGACTCAGATGAAAATAGTAGTAGTAAAATAGGGTATTGGGACTAAGGCAGGCTTGCAGGGTGAAGCGACATACCTGGCATGTGAGATACCTGGTATAAGAAAAGTAGAAACAGACTAGAAGAGCTCAGAGGGGCACATGATTCAATAGCTTATAAAAGCTGTTATTGGTAGATCGGATTTACAGTTGGCATTGGGTCATTTGTCTTCTATTAAAGGTTTGTTTCACATGTGGTAGTAACTAGTTATTGTCTCTAGGTTTCTTCATTAGTTTCAGTCATTGACTTTTGTAGAGCTCTAATATTTTCAGTCTTGCTGAGTATCAGGATAAGGTGAAGTGTGATTCTACATCATAAAATTTCAGATTTCTTCTTCTCTGAAGACCTTTTTGTTACTGCCATAATTGCTTAATGTAAAAAGAGTGTATGAATACTCTCACATTAAGATTTCCAAAAGGGAAGGTCACAAAGTTGCCAGTAGTTTGTTGCTTATGCCTTTTCAATGCTTTTGTGTATAAATTTAATGCTAATTGCATGGTTGTCTGCTTTTTTGGCACTCTCTGTGCTGTAGAATGTAAAATGATTGTTTCCTGAACTGGCTTGTTTTATGAGAAAGAGGGGCTTTTTTTGAGAAACAAGTATTGGCATGGTAGATTTGACTTAAAATTGCAAGTTACTGTTTCTGTTAACTTTGTAGGTGAGCTTGTCCAAATCTCTTAGAGATACTACAAGCAGACTTGCGGAGTTGGGATGGCTACATAATAAAATAAGAAAATACACAGACCAGAGGAGTTTGGATCGTGCGTTTGGACTTGTGGGACAGGTAGGTCAGCTAAAAAATTGATTTTGCTACAATATTTTGATCTTGTTTCCCTTAGAAACTACTGAGTAAAATGCAGTACTAGAATGAATCGTAAACTTTGGAGCCTGGATCATTCGTCCTTTGATTTTACTCCTTTTATGGACTGCCACTTTTGGTATGGGTCATAGTCCGAAGGCAAGGGAAAGGCATTTGCTCTTGCTGGTCATAAGAAGGAGTTGCCCCTGTCATTTGTAACTGGAAAGTCTCGTGCATAGAATCATTTTCTTAATCTCCTTTTTTTAAAATTCACATTTGTTTTAAGTACTTATGCATGTTTATAAACAAAAACATTGCTTAAATGGGATGGTGGCATCCCTGAGCTAACTAATCACCAATTCAGTCGTTAGGGTGACCTATGCAGGAGATGTTCTTGTCGGCTAATGTTGATGTTTGTGTTAATACTGCACTAACTTACATAAAATGCAAACACCCCATTATCTTCTGCCTTTCTTTTGAACACAGCATCAAAAGAGTGTTAATTTTTGTTTTTATAGGTTTCATCATCATGATTTGTAGTCTGCAGTAACTTCACAGCTGCTGTAATACCCAAAACCACATTTACTGCTAAGGCATTCCCGTTTCCTCTCACTTGCTCCCTCTGTAAAACTGGATATTATCCCTTCTGAGTCGACAGAAATGTTATCCTTGCCTCTAGCCATAACATCCTACCTAATCTGCCAAGAAATTGAAGTGCTTCTCCCTTCAATCTAATTTTTCTTAAGAGGTCAGTAGAGACACTGTAGTGCTTCCTACTTTTCTAATGTTTTATTCTGTTCCCTTCTGTCTCTTACTCTTAGTAACCCTTTTAGTTACATATTTCTAGTGATCCAATGCTGATTTCCATGTTTTCTATGGTAGTGCTATTGTATATGCATTTTCTTCAGACTCTCCCTCTTATATCTGGGTGAAGTTTCTTATTCTTTATCTAGCAGTTTCCTGCTTATGCTTATTTGTACTATCTCTGGCTTTAATCTTCAAGTTTACAGCAAGGGGAGAGCTTTAATTCTTCAGTGAATTTAAATGTGCAATATCTTAGCTACCATATGCAGGTTTCAGATCCCGTGCAGAAGGCTGTGCAGTTAGTTAGCTGAATCTGCACAGCTCTAATGCTGTTAATTTTGCTTGATGCAAGCACTTGTATATATTTCTAGGACATAAGTGTACAAATAAAACCATATATTCTACTCCTGCTGTCAGTATCTGGGCAAAAAGAGTATGTACCATTGCTCTTCATGGCTCTTATAGCTGACAATTTCAGGTGCTGCACACTGTGCATTAAGAATTTAGCATAAGAATATATCGTGCATTCTAAAGCATCTTCTGCTTAATGTTTTAAAAGAACGCTTGCGTAAACCCCTGTTTAAACTGCATGTAGGATAAGATGTCTGTCACCTCTTTTATATGATTCTGGTGACTGTTTTTACCATGCAAAATGTCAGGTATTGACAATTATTAGGAGTAGAGATATAAAAATACACTGCACTTTAACATTATATTCTTCTACCTTTGCTGCTTAGTATCTAAGTTCTACTTTGTTCTCAGAAAGCAAAAAGAATAATCAGCAATGAAATATAACTTGCTTTGTATTTTGACATTTTGCCCATTTAGAACCAGTTGAGGTAGTGGGCATTTTAATTTTTTTCTCTTGAACAAGCATTCTGTTTCCTTCCTGAATTCTCTTTTGCTGTAGACCAAATCAGAATTCTAGGATAATGTCCAGTTTTCCGTAACAGTTTGGGAAAAAATCTGTAGTCTGTAATGCAGGAATTGGCACTGGATGTAAATTTTAACTTCTAAAGCTTCTCTGAAAAGTTGATGGCCAGTTAGATCCTAAATCCTTTTGGCTACTAAAGTCAATGATTACTGTTCTCACTTTTTAAGTAAATGTATAGTGCCTTTGAATGTTTTCTTGGAGGCTCTACTCTGCCATCTATCTTCGCAAATGCTACTTTAATAGGTTCAAAAATGTACTGAAGAAGCAAGTGAGAAGAAATGAAAAGTGGGGTTACACATAAAGGGATTTCTTTTTGCCCTTCAGTATCCTCTGGAATAAAATTAATTTCAAATTTCTTTCCAATTTATAATGTTGAGTTGAAGAAAGGAACCCTCTTTCCTTATAAAGGATACAATGACAAGATTAATGATTTTTTTTTCCTAGGCTTCTTAGCCTCTTAGCAGGTAGGCCTCTTAGCAGAAAGAAGATTTATTTTCTCTTTGTTCTTGTAGTAATGATTTCTCCCTTGTACATACTCTACTGAAAAATATTTTACTTTAAGCTCTTGGGTTCTTTTTGTGTGAGATTTTCTTTATTTTTTCCAAGTTACTTTGACTGTGATGATTTTAAAAGGCGTTGAGGGGAAAGTCCTGGGGAATTTCCTATTAAAAAAAATTTCCATTAAAATAGACATCAAAATAATTAGCTGAGAATTGGTTAAGAAATCAGTTCTGAAGAATTTGTGTGTGTGCATGGAAGTACTCTTCAAAAAACCAAAAACCAACCAAACAAAAAGTTTTAAACCCCCCCCCCCCCAAACTGCTTAAAGTCCAACTCAGTCCAAAAATAACGAGCCATATTTTTAATTCTGTTTTAGAAAATGTGTTGCAGGATTTTTTTTTAGTCTGCATGGTAGGTTAAGAACATTACAAAAACAAAGCAAAACCCCAGGACCCCAGACCGTGGAAAACTATCCATTACTAAACAAGTATTCTTTCAGGAATTGGTTTTAAAATCTACCTTTATTTATTTATTTTTAAACAACCCAAAGTAGCTGTGCTTAGAATTGTTTTGCAAAGAGGAATCTTTGCTTTAGTTCAGGCCTGTTAAATTCTGCACATTTTACAGATTTCTTAGGATATACTTAGTGTTACTCATTTTTTCCATGTCAAGTGAAGAATCATATATGACTGTCAATTGATAAAAGGCCAAAAATTTAGAGTATTTGATCCAGCAGCACTTACTGGGAGTATTCTTTTATGAGCATTGTGTTTTGTTGTTCATGTCATATAGTCTACACTGTAAATTTAATGATGGTTGCCTAACTTCTGTGTTCTGTTACTAGAGGCGTTCCTGAAATTGAAACTTTATTGCTTAACTACATCCTGTATTTTACATAATTATTAAAGAAAATTTCTTCTGGGTCATGTTATAATTTGCACATCCCTATGGTAATTATTAATGTCCTTATTGAGATGATACATCTATTTGGAGAGTTATGCTTGTCATAGTTTAATTGGTTGCTAGAATTAAGGCAGCAAGAAACAGAAGGTCACTTGACAATGTGTATATATTCTTGGAAAAGGTCTGTGCATCTCTTGGGGAAGCTCTTATACGTTGGCCAGTGTTCTAAGAGTTGCCTTTTGTGCTGAAACTTGTAGCTTGATTCCTTTTAGGAAATTTCTAACTACCTTCACAGTGTGGTGATAGGATAAAAATTATTCTAGATTAAACCAAAAAGATTTTTCCTGATTTTTTTTTTCTTTTTTTTTTTTTTTTCCCCTCCTCTTTCTCTTACAGAGTTTTTGTGCAGCCTTACATCAGGAACTTAAAGAATACTACCGACTTCTGTCTGTTTTACATTCTCAGGTGAGTTAAGTGGTTCTTATTTAACTTTCTTATTTTGCTTTACCTTATCTGAATATCTCCTAAAAGGTCTACTTAGGTATCCCTTTAGAAAGGGAAGGATGTACAGCAATTTCTATTGACAGTGGACACTGTAACTTTTACCTTTCTTACTCTTTGGATGTATGTTACCAATGAATATTTTTCTCTTAGAAATTCACTGTTATTTTGATGCATTACATATAAGCAAGGAATATAATGTGTATTTCTAAGCCTCTGTCCCTTTTTTGCATCATTTTTGTCAGTTTCATCTTGCATGATATCTTTATCATTCAAATCCCAAACAGCATCTTTGAGGGGAGAAAAAAAATCTTTCTGTATTTCAAGCAATGCATGGCTCAGCAGCTAGGAACAACAGTTCCAACATTTTGTTCTGTATGGGGCGGTTTGTGCACATTCCTTGTCCCTCCTGTTGTATTGAAAATAAGATGTTTCAGTGTTTCATTATTTTTCTGTGGTGTATAGACCAACTTCAATGCTGATAATCTTGCAGTTTTTTCACAAATATTTGTAAGTAAGTGCACCTAGATGCTAGCTATAAAATAAAAAATAGATTTTTTTTTTCCTTCTGCTTGCTTTTTTTTTATATGGTACTTTCAAGGAGTTCATCATTTATAATTGAGAAAAATTTATTCTGAGAATTGACCTAAAGTTAGATTAAAATGCCATTTAAAATTGTGATTTAAAAAAATCTGTAGTTTAAGTCATAGGCTTCTGCAAACATTTTCAAATCTATTCCTTTCGACTCACTTGCAGTTTTTTAACATTCCTGACTTTTGGAATGCCTGTCATACATACTTTTTCCTTGTTTTTCCTGGCTACCATCCAGTTACTTTTTTTGTAATTATTTGTAATATGTTTGCTCTCTTGGTTAGCTGGAGCTTTGATTTATTCTAACTTCTAAAACTTCTTGACCATGAAAATACTTATGACTTCTTTGAAATGCAGCTTCCTCTACCTTTCCTGCTCCACTAAACCTTTCAAGAGAAGAGATGAGTCTGGTGAGAGGAGAAGCATGTGAAGGAAAAACGAAAGGAAAGTTCTGGCATCACTTATTTTCAAACTGCATCTGCCTTTGTGGTGGGTTGACCCTGGCCAGCAGTCAAACACTCACCCAGTCTCTCGCTCACCCCTGTCTCTTGGGGAATGAGGAGAAAATAGAAGGAAGGCAAAAAGACAGGTCAATCAACAGTGATAGTTTAATAGGGAAAGCAAAAGCGGTGCATGCAAGCAAAGCAAAGTAAGGAATTCATTTGCTACTTCCTATCAGCAGGCATATGTCCAGCCACTTCCTGGCAAGCAGAGCCTCAGCCACTTAACACTTGCTTGGGAAGACAAAGTCTGTCACCACAAATGTCTCCTCTTTCTCTTCCTTTCCCTGAGCTTTTCTTCCTGAGAAAAGCTTTTTGTCCTCCATATGTTTGGAAATGGTTTCCAGGATTAGTTGCTCTGTCAGCATCCCAGGGAATGAGGTGAGTCTCTGTGGTGTGTAGTTCAACAGATCCTCATTCTTGAAGACAGGAGTGACATTTGCTTTCTCCCAGTTGTCAGGAACCTCCTCTGATTGCTCTGGCGTTGCAAAGATAATCAAGAGTGGCCTTGCAGTGACATTGGCCAGCTCCCTCAGCACTCGTGAGTGCATCCCATCAGGCTCATAGGCTTAGGGATATCCAGTTTGTTTAATGTTTCCTAACCTGATCCTTCTCCACTCTAAGTCTCCCTTGTTCCAGACTTCCCCTCTGATCTCAGGTGACGTCTGGTATTCCCAATAGCAAATCTTACCAAAAAACAGCATAGAAGGCATTGAGTACCTCAGCCTTTTCCATTTTTCCTGTGACCACTTTCTCAGCACCATTCAATAGTTGGACCCATATTTTTCCTGGTCTTCCTTTTACTGCTTTTCTTATTGCTCTTCATGTTCTTTGCCAGATTCATCTCCAGTGTTAGAGTTCATGAGTATATTGAGCACATCGATTAAATGCATTCTAGTAGGGAACAGTCAATACAGCATCTGTAATGTAAAGTTTTGCTGCACTAGCAGAGTGGAGTTTGTGGGGATGTCCCTCAGCACCTGACTGAAGGGGATCCCAGAGGATCTTCAAGAAGCCTCTGGCTTCTTGGGAAGGAGAAGACTCCTTCCCAAAGGCTGTGAAAGAAAGGAAGGAGACCCAAAAGTGGAGGAGAGATTCTCATGTTACTTGAAGGCTGGGAAGCACAAGGTCACATTGCAGGATGAAGAAGGGTCAATAGTGTGCACCAAAGATAGGGGCTGGCACTGATTTTAGTTGATGTCGATGAGAAGGTAAGGCAGAGTGAAGTCTCCTAGTCTGTCAATGAAAGCTTGCTAACTTTGGTACTCTGGATGCTCTTTCCATGGCAAGGAGCAGCATGAAACAGAGTGTGTGAGCAAATAGGTGCTGGGGAGCCCCGATATGGGAAATACAAGGTTATCTGGAGGAAAGCTAATCTAGTGCATGCTTCTTCAGTGCCAAACTTGGCGTCAGCAGGCCCAATTTGGGAAAAACCTTAGTGTTCTTGCAGGTGGTTGTCTGCACTGCTGGACTTGGTGTGCATTTGGGCGCCAGGGGGATGGGCACCGAGAACAAGGCAGCAGCTGCCAGTGGGACCCTGGAGCACTGTGTGCAGTCCTGAGGGCAACCTCTCAGATGTTGGGGAGGTAGAGACTAAGGAGGGAGGAAGTCGGCTAAAATCCTCGGGAGCATGGGACAATTGCTGTGTGGGGAGAGGGGAGATGGGCTCAGTCTCTTGAGGCTGAAGAAGAAGAGGCGCAGGGGGGCTGTGCGTGAGGCTTCCAAACTAATGAAGGATAAGTGAAACACAAAGTTGTGGGATATGTTGAATGGCTGTGAGAAGAAAGGAGGCAGAGGATGGGTATAAAACAGAGAAGAGTAGCCAACTTGCAAAATATGTTTCCCTAGGATGTCATGGCAAAAGGCAGTACCAACAGGTTGAAAAAGGGATTATACAAATTCATGGAAGGCAGATCTGTAAACTGCTATTAGAAGGGCTGAGCAAGGATGTATCCTCTGATGTCCTGAATGCTGCAACTGGGCTGCAAGGAGCCTAAGGGGGACGGATTACAGAAAGGGGTCAGCTTTGCATGCTCTTCTGGTACAGCACTTCCTTTTGTCATTATTGGAGTTAGAGCAGTAGTTCATTTAGCCAGGGTTCTGCCAGAGGATGGCATTTCTTATGTTCATAATTGATGGAGCAGAAATCTTCAAGAAAGAAGTTGGCATTCTCAAGACTTGTGCCAGATTATTCCAGAGGTGAGCTTGGTGACTTGTCAATTTTATTTTAAAAAGTGATGGAAAAAATCTACCTTTTTTGAAAGATGCTTTCTTTACAAAACTGTACATTTCAGTTGCTTGAAAATATGTAGAAAATTGTGTCTTGGGATTGAGTGCATGCTGCATTCTTGTATTCAGGACATCATACAGACTGCCAGCTTAGGAGTTAGCTGCAGTTCTAGTTAGCAGTTCAGGCGTAGTAGTACGTAACAAGAATCTCATCGAAGGGTTCTGTACTGTCTTTCTCTATATAACTTTATATTATGTCTTCAGAGCTTCCCCCAAACATGTTTTTTCCTCTGAAAGAGTTGTCCTGAGTGTATACTATTCCGTAAGCTTTTCAGGTCTTTTCCTTGCAGACTGTTTTCACATTGTCAGCCTCTTTAAAAATGTGCTTCCATGAAGCTTTAAGTGTATAATCTCTTCCCTAAAGACAAAGGGTGGTTCTTGCTCATATATCTCTCTTATCATTGCCAATTTCCATCTTATTCCAAGATGAGTTCAAAACAACAAAAAAAAAACCAACCAAAACAACAAAAAACCAACAAACAAAAAACCCCCCCATGGACCCAGGAGCATCCAGAAGCTAATGAATTTAACTGGCTTTAAGGCTGAGTTTAAGGTGGATGACACTAGTCTTAAATTTAACTGATACATTGTATTTGGCAAAAAAATGTGCTAGCTGTGGAAGCACAGAGTGGATTGGTTGTGGCATACAGGAAGAAACAGAGCATCTTTTCTAGGAATTTATCTGCTTGGACTGCTCTAGGAACTTGCTTCTGTATTCTTAAGTTGTGTTTTTATCCTGTACCTGTATGAGATGTGCATTTGCATCTCACATGCAAATATTTGGCTTTCATTTTCCATGGTGTTGGAAGATTCATGGTAGTCACATTGTGAAAGATTTTTCTTATCGTAGCTTTTAATGTTTTTTTCAATGGTAGCAATTCCTTAATCTTTCTGTATACCTAACTGATGGCTTCTGGAGGAAAACGTTGAACAGAATTTGTCCCATGGTGAACTAAAATAACAGGCTGTGCAGTAATAAAAATTTTACCTCCTACACCCTTTCCTTTCCTTTAGATGTTTTTCTTTACTCTTATCTGAGCATCTCTTTGGCCAATATTTGCTGTCTTTCAGGATCTCTGCTCTATTTTTCTTTGCTCTTCTCTCCTTTTGTGACTATCTATCACCTTGCTTTCTTTAACGTTCTTGGCCTTTGTGCTCTGTCTGCCCTGTTACACTTCTACTTGTCTCTGTCCTTTCAGGTGCACATGATTCTCTATTTCCTCTTGTGTGGCTGTCCGGTTTTGGCCCAATGATGTAATGAGAGAACATATAATACTGGGTATTTCAATTGTATTAGTAAAAAGCTAACTTCAGAACAAAAACTGTGGAACATCAGTTCTGCTTCAGTTTTGCCAGTTTTGTTCCTTGATATGTCTTTCTGTTTCTAATCTGATCAGCTGCAATTGGAAGATGATCAGGGCGTGAATTTGGGACTTGAGAGCAGTTTAACACTTCGACGTCTTCTAGTCTGGACATACGATCCTAAAATAAGGTTAAAGACCCTTGCAGCACTTGTTGATCACTGTCAAGGTCTGTTTAACATGAATTTAGTATTTATGGGGAAGTTATGTAACTTTGAGTGGTTGTGCCTGCCAAAGGTGGATATCAAGAATATTACTGTTATGTTTTTTTAGAAAATTTTAAGTAGCTAATCCAGAGGATTCTCTCTCTTTTAGTTAAAGCAAAAAACCTGATGAATTGTAGTTCTGTTTTGATATCCTTACGCTTTTTCTTTTCTTTTTTTTTTTTTAAACTAGGACATGCTTGAGAAATCCTTCAAATTTTATGCACACATTTTTCATGCTGTTTTCAATTATTCAATTTTAGTCATCTTTCAGAGAATGTTACACTGCAAAAACCCGCTAATACACTATGAAATGGTTGACTTAGTCTCTTCATTATGTATGAGTATTATGCTATTCCTCTATATATGATGGCATATAGGAGTCATTTCCAACTTGTCTGCAGATTCATGTGAAACAATGAAACTTTACAAATCCGCACGTAGTGCGTGGCTGTATTGACAATCCATGCTGAGGAGAAAATGCTGAGGAGCGGTGTTGGAGTTGACCAAAACTTTGGCCAGTAACTGACCCATAGGCTATGCTTCTCCCTAAGGGTACTTCAGCTCTGCTGTCTTTGAAAATAAATAGAGATTGTGGCCCTTTGGAAAGAGCATCTTAACCGAAAAAGCTTAAATCTGTTTTACCTTGATTATCAGAATTGGTAACAATTTTGGGAAAAAAAGTGGGCTTTACTTTTAAGACATTCAGGAAAATTTTGAATGCTACAGACTGTGCTGCAAGGAACCTTTAAGCTGTGCAGCATAACAGCAAAACAAGTACTAGTTCTACTTTTTTTCTTTTCTTTTTTTTTTTTTTTTTGACAGCCTCTTACCTTTCAATTGCAAGAAGATAGGAGATATTGCCTAAAGGGGCTATGGGGGGCACTGTAACCAAGAAGCAGGAAAGATGTGTTTGTGTGTATGTGTGCACACAGAACATGTGAGAG
This sequence comes from Pelecanoides urinatrix, assembly GCA_013400755.1. Classification (NCBI taxonomy): domain Eukaryota; kingdom Metazoa; phylum Chordata; class Aves; order Procellariiformes; family Procellariidae; genus Pelecanoides; species Pelecanoides urinatrix. Next base: position 129,899 of record VZTQ01003842.1, on the reverse strand, counting down.
AGACTCAAGTACAGGAGAGAAGGAAAACATACTAAGGCTCCTTTAATGCTATTCTGGTGGGGACAGTTGTGAAGAAAAGCTTAAATTCAACCTTTGTGTGTGATCTGATGCCTTGAAATTTGCATTCCTTCAAGTTACCATAAAGTAGACAGAATACGGTGTCAGAGAACTGTGCTTAATGCTTCAGTGAGATTAATGATTTATGCCGTAAAACCTAGGAATTCCCTGTCAACATTAAAAAAAAAAATTACTTTTGCTACATTTTAGAACTGCTGTCCAGCAAGCTCTGGGTGACATATGACTTGCTAAAATCAATGGCTGCTGAATTTGAGTGTGGTATATATATTTTTCTGTCATACATTTTTGTTCCTCTCCCCTATGATCTTACAGGGAGAAAAGGTGGTGAACTAGCCTCAGCAGTTCATGCCTATACTAAAACAGGAGATCCCTACATGAGATCTCTGGTTCAGCACATTCTTGGCCTAGTATCCCATCCTGTACTGAATTTCCTTTATCGCTGGATTTATGATGGAGAGCTGGAGGATACATACCATGAGGTAATGTAGGTGATACAATAAATATTTTATCTCTGTTCATTTGCTTTGTGAGAGTGTAATCTGTGGGAAGCTTAGAGTAGAATTTGAAAAGTAGACTGTGATGGAAACATGTAACATATGGGTAAGTAATACAGTGACAACATGAAATGTGACTCTCTTCATGGATTCAGTCAGTGCGATGTCTGGAGGTTGCAATGCAGTACACTGTCTTCAGTGAATCATATCCTGGGTCTGTTTAGTAAAGGCAGAATGGTGGATTAAAAATAGATACTTGCTTCTGAAGAGAGACAAAGTAATCTATCTTTTCTTGCTTAGTGTAACAATAGTAATCTATGCCGAGTTCTTCATAGCTGTTTAAAATGCAAGCCTTGTATTTGGAATAAAGTTCAGAATATTCTACTCTGACTACCTACGGTTATCCTCAGCTTCATAAATAACTTCGGTTTGTCACATCGGGTAGAAGAGGTTTTCGGTTCCTCTAAAGTTCCTCTAGAAACTCTACAGAGTTATTTGTTCTGACTTCTGTAATAGCACGTTCTAGTAACTGTCCTTTTTCTTATTAGAAATGTTTTTATGCCTTTTTAAACTCTCCCAACTCTTTTTCCTGTCTCCAATCAGTACAGTCTTGTTAAAGTGACATCTTTTTGGTTCCAAGAAGCCAAAGAATGATTTTTAAAAATGAATTGAGCACTTCTGAGACACATCTGAGTAACTTTAGTTGAGTGTGAAATATGCTGTCTGATTTCTGAAACTGTCCATCTGGGTCAAAATGAAAATGAGTACAAATATCACCCACAGCTGATCTTTAAGGTCAGCATTAGGAGACTTGTGTGAAATGTCTATGAGTCTTTATGGCTAGAAGTGTACTTCTACTACAGCTACTCTTCAGATGTTAGGTGTTGTCTTTTTTGGTTTTTATATTGTTCATTAGCTTTCAACTCTTTGTTTAAAAATTTACACATGCACTGTAAGAGTGTTCTTAATACTGAAAATCATTGTTGGATGTGGTATACGGAAAGCTACAATTTTCATACCTTGGACACAGTTTTTGAACAAAGACAATTGTCCATTCTTGGTGGAAATGGTATTTGGAGGCAGTGAAAAAAGTTCTTGTCCAAAAAATGGATATCTTGTTTGACAGGATGAGGACAGAACCCATCTACAAGTCATTTTAACAGAACTAATTATGTAGTTTCAGTTTTTTACAAATGAAAGTATTCTCTTGCATGGAATTGAGAGACCTTAACATTTGATCACCAGTTCAATAACAGGATTTGTTGGTTTTGTGGTGGTTTTTCTTCCTGCAATTCTGCATCTGTTAAAGTAGGAGGAAATTCAAAGGGGCATGAGTAAAAATAGAACCAGTAAAATAAAAGCATGTTATACTTATATTCTGAACTTTATCTCCTACCCTAACTGTATTACTAATTGCCAGAAAATGCTATACGCTTTGTATTTCATAGTGGATGTTTTACAGATAGTACACTTTGCCCTGAGGTAGTCAAGGTTTCATAATGTACAGAGCAGATTAAATTATGTGAGCTGTTCTTTAACTTTTTTCTTCAGGGTTAATACTGGTCAACATACAATTTACGTATCAATTGCCAGGACAAGTCTGCATGTTAGCTATGAAAAAAAATTTTTTTTTTGCTTTTTTACTTAAAAGAATAACTCAGAATATTTTTACAGTTCTCTGAATACAGAAATGAAACACTAGGGGAGAGAGTTTACAGTCATCTTTTGGTTTTAATATTTATTTCAATCTACAGTTTTTTGTAGCTTCAGATCCTACAGTTAAAACTGATCGGTTGTGGCATGACAAATACACTTTGAGAAAATCAATGATCCCTTCTTTTATTACGATGGAGCAATCAAAAAAGGTATGAATTCAAAAGTTAATCTTCTGATGATTTGTCTGCCCTATGCTGCTGTTTAGATTTCCGTTAAGAAAATAAAGGCCAAATTTAACAATAAATAATTGTCTTAAGAATTTTAGAATTGTTTGCTGAGGAAGACTGTAAGATGGTTTCTCCTTTCCATTCCCTAACTGATAAACTTTGCTTAAGGAGATCTCAAGGGAGGAAAAGAAGTTTATGTTTAAAACCTTTTTGTGTTAGCATTGAAGTTCTGGATTGCTGTGGTTGGGATTGTGAAGCTAAGTGCACAGAAAGATGACAGAATACCCTGTCGTCCTGGTGGCTGTACATGGCTTTTTTTTTTTTGTTATATGCAAATCACTTTTAAAAAAAAAATCCTTTTTTCTTCAGGTCCTCCTAATAGGAAAATCCATAAACTTCTTGCATCAAGTTTGTCATGATCAAACTCCATCCACAAAGATGATTGCTGTGGCAAAATCTGCAGAGTCTTCAAAAGATGGTAGAGTATCAAGAAGTTAGTCAACTTCTTCCCTTTGAACTGAGCTCTGTACAATATGTGGTTTAGACTGTAAACGGACATTTTGGATAGTCAGGTGGAAAGGAGTACAAAAGTCTCGTCTGCCCTGAAATATAGATATTTTAATGGATACTTGAATTTCGCAAAAGATGTAAGAAGATGCATATGTGTAATTTTCTTTTCATAATTTGATAGGTTTGCTGGATGGTTCTTAATGTACTGGAATTCTGAATGAAACCATTCAGAAACCAGTCTGCCTTCAGCTGACTTTTGTTGAGGGGGCTGGGGTGGGGGCAGGGATATTCTTGAGTGCTGCAGTAAGAATTTAGCACTTGTGACTTCTCATCAAATATACTTCATCATACAATTCCATAATAATACTGAATTAATTCTGTGATTAAAAAATAATAAATAATCCATTAATTGTAAATAAGAGAATAAGCAGTAAAAACAGGCAGGACAGAAGCCTTTCTGTAAATGCACTCTACCACTGTAATATGTCCGAAGTGAGTATGTGGAAGATTAGTCAAATTCTTCTGGAAGATTACTTAAAATTGGGATTGCCAGTTGTTGAACATTAAACCAAAACTTAACTGTCAGAATTCCTTCAAGTTATTTCTTTTAAATTCAGAAGAGATTTCAGTTTTAATCAATGAGAACCTATAAACGATTTGCAGTTATTCTTTGGTGGCATATTCTTTGCAGTGAAGTTAACATTGTTGTGATGAAAGATAGCAAATAATAAACATTTAAAACAAGGAGACTTTATGTGTAAATACTAAGCAAAGAAGGTAAGGTAATGCATAGGATGCTGCTGCATCTGGGAGAAAGGACAACTTGCTCTCACCTGGTGAAGGTTATATTTTACTGCTGTAACTTCTTTTTATAACTTGTTTAATATACCAAAGAGAATCTGATTGTTAAGATGTAGATCACTGGGATAATTTCTCTGATGCTATTTTGTACATAGTTTCTAGAAGCATAATGATGTCGTACTGGTATATCCAGCTTTTGCCAAGAGAAGAATTATGTAAACATTTGTTTTCTCTCAAGTTTTTTACTTAGTTTTCTAACAACATCCTTCTTTGCACTTTTTGACATCTTGTACAATATCTTTTTTGTTATTCCTGTACTCAAATATGACTTTATTATGTATAACTTTGAAGCTTGGTTTTGTGGGATTGTCTTTTTTTTTTCCTCCAGATTAACCTTGGATTAGTTTTCATATTAACTCTTCACAGTATGGACTTCTAGTATGAGTACCTCCATGAAAGATGTTCTAATAATAAAATCCCATTCATATCTGCAAGAATATTTTATCTAATAATGTGATTCTTGTACCATGCTTGACTAGTCAAAGATGTGCTTAAAGTGCAGAGAGGGGTCAGAGTTAAGTGAATAAGGGCTGTAAATGTATTTGAACCATCATCTTGCTGACTACTTCTGAAAAAGGCAAAAACATTCTTTGGCTACATTACCTTCACAACTTTACACAGCGTTTATGGCCATGCTTTTCCAATTTTTTTTTTTAATTTTCACTTGTTTCTGTCTCCTCGGTTGAATGGAAGATCTGCACAAATATAGGTTCCCTATTATGTATGGGATTAGAGCTTCAAAGTAAGTACGTTATCTTAAGTGCAGAGAACACCTGTTTCATACCGAAGTGTAGTTTTAGAAATGGATGTTATCCACCATATCTGCAGTGTGCTGAAGGCGTGCTGAGCTTATGGTCTGCAGCCTAAGTACCTCATAGTGTTGCACTGCCTTGATTCTGCACAAAACTGCATTTGTATTTAGGGCATTTTACCCATTCAATCCAGAAAGAACATTCAGTGTCAGTGATGTTGGAAATGCATCCTGTCCTTGTTTGTGCCACCTGACAATATCCTGAGAGTCCCTTCAGATAATTACTTATAATAAGACAATGGAAAGCTAGGATGCCAGCCTGAATTCTGGATGCTTCTTCTTATTTCAGATCTGAACATTTCATGGGTTTGGCTGTATTTTTTATTTCTTTAATTTGCTGTGGAACCTTATCACTTGTGTTTCTCCAGTTTCCTTTTGATGCTGAAGTGATTGTGATGTAAAAAACTGTCTGAACACCTATTAAAACAGGAAGTCAGAGATGAAGAACAGCGTAGAAGTTGGTCATCTTGCCTGACAGGGGATTGTAGCAGGCACTTAGGGAAGAAGAACATTTTGTAAAAAAGGAAGATAAAGTGATCCCAGCTCCAACCTCTGGCTGTCCACAGTTTGGGAACTTCAGAACCAGGAATGACATGAGACCACTACATTCAATAGCAACTCATGGGCCTGTCTGTCAGTGCTTTTTGCCTGATCCTTTCTTGACCCATTTCTGGCTTTTCACAGTGTCCTGAGATAATTTTGCACAGCTTTAAAAACTTGTGCCTAGGCCTCTCGTTTGTTGATGTAAGCAACCTTTTTGGTAGTTTTGCGTGTCAGACAGGGATGGTGTATTGCCTATGCTGGTGTGCATGTATGCAGAGATGGTGCATTACAGCTACACATGTAAACTTGAATTTTCCAGTCTCAGAGGTGAAGGGCTGTGGCCAGGTCAACTTCCCTCAAGACAAGGAGCAGTACTAAGGAGAGGGAAAAGGCTTTTTTTCCTGCTTGGGATAACAAAAAGTTGAGACTGGTCCATGTGTCCTTAGCCATAGGTACTGCCTTACACATGCTCACCCCTATTTGAGTGGAGGCAGGACCAGCATGTGTGACTTGGTAGGCTTGCCATAAGTAAATTAGGCAATTGCCTGCTGCCTGTTGGCTTTGCCTGTGCCTCGAGCCAGTCCTAGGACCAACCTCTGTGTCCAGTCGCTGAAGGTCATAACTCTTTTTGGGTTGGCTTGTTCCCTCTTTTGCTTTGCTCGTTAGGCTTGCAGCACCTTGTGGAAAGACTCTTGCAGGAGCAGACATTGGGGTGTTCCTGTAACTTACTGTGTTCTGTCGGTGAAACTCGTCTTTTAGCTTTTTTCCTTTTCTGGAAGTCCTTCCTTCTTTCTCTAAAACCAGCAGTGAAGCCATGTAGCAGATCAGATGGCTGGTACCACTACACATGCAAGCAGCCACACTTGAACCCATCTTTGGAAGACAGCAGTTAAGAGGACAGGATCTGCTGACGGGGAAAGACTAGATGAAAGTCAGAATTGATTGGACATTCCCGTGAGACAAATGCATTTGCATGAACTGATGTTTTTCCCTTTTTCCCAGCAGTGGGAACACTGTTACTTGCTTCCTTACTTGAGCGATGCAAGAATTGCTTTGTCAGATCACACCAGACCTCTGCCTTGACCAGAGTGAGCAGAGACCTTGGTGAGCTGTCTCTCCTGGTTTGCTGTCAGTGACTGAAAAGAGCACTTTGAGGATTCCTTACTATAGGCTGTATTAATTCTCACATCTCCTAAGCTTGATGCGTATTACTTGACTAAGTAGTATACTTCTGGTGTAGGGATTTTGAGCACAGCAATGTATTATACAATCTCGTGTCATCTCTTTGACATCTCTGCATATGCTTGCACTTTTGGGGTCTTACGGAGAGCTTCACAGGTTGCTGAATGAGAGTTTGGAAACCTCAGGGAATGCCATTGAACCAGACGTTGTGAGGTTTCTCTCATTAAAGTGTGACTTCTTTTATTAGAACTTCTGTTTATTTCTTCAATTTAAAAGCATTTTATTAATTGAGGCTGAATCTTGTCAGAACAACATGAAACTTGGTTTTAATTTTTCCTGTCTGCAGTACAGGTTGAAACTAATCCTGGAGCAGGCAGTGCACTGTTTTACAGTCTTAATTTAGTACCCGGATCTTCATTTTTTTACCTTTAGAGCAATAGTTGTGTAATTTAAAATTTTTGAATGTGGGAGTATATCCTTTAATGCTGAGGAAGGTCTGAATCTTATGATAGTTGGTAGTCCAGTATTTGGAGTTTGGCTCCATGTTGCCTGAAGAGGCCACACTTCTTGCTGTCTTGTAACAGCCTTATTGCAGTCCATTTCTTAATAAGGTTGTAGTTGTAGAAATGCTTCCTACTAAAGGGCGGTGCCCTACTTTCTGCCCCAAGTTGCCATGCATTACCGGTGGAGAAGAAAATATCGGATTTCTGGCTGTCCTGCGGATGATGCAAGCATATTCCCTCCTCTCTCATTCTGACTTATATGTGGGAACTTTTTTCTGTTGAATGTTCTGATGGATCCTTTGATTTCTTTTTTTCTTCCTCCTGAAGTGACTTAGTGATTTAGATCCCCCCCAACAAAGCTTTTCCCTAACTCTGACCTTTTAGATCTCCTTCAAATTATTTGATTCTGTAAACTGAAGTATTTTGGCAAGCTAAAAAAAAAAAAAAATCACTTTCTGTGTAAAAGTGATGAAATAATATGAGCTCTTATTGGAAAGTACAATCTGGGCACAGATTAAAAGTAATAATGTTGAAATATGGGCTGCTTTAGACTTGGTTTCACTTTGGCTATGCCAAATGTATAATATAGTGGATCAGAATAAATAGCAATTTCTCGGCTTGTATGTTTCAATTCCAAAGCCTGTTTGCCTCAGTTTTGGAAAAATACTAATTTAATTTTATCTTTTTTCTTTTTTTTTTTTTTTAGCTGCTGATTTGTTCACAGATTTGGAAAATGCATTTCAAGAGAAAATTGATGCAGCGTATTTTGAGACCAGCAAATACCTGCTGGATGTTCTCAATAAGAAGTACAATTTACTGGAACACATGCAGGCCATGAGGCGCTACTTACTACTTGGTCAAGGAGACTTTATCAGGCATTTAATGGACTTGCTCAAGTAAGAGAGTAGGAAGGGTAATTATGTTGAATTTCTGATACTTGCAAATGAGCGTGATCAGCACAGAAGCTGTTTTGCTTTTGGAAGAGGACCCTTTAACTATTTTATTACTTAAAGGTTTACTAGAACAACTTTTAAATTCTATTTTCAATTTAATTTCTTTGACCCTGAGGCTTAAACTTTGTTCTTCCTTTGTCATAGGAAGTATACACAATACCATTTCACAGTATCTTAAAAAGTTGCACTAATATAGATACCTTTGCACTTGACCCTGCGACAGCTTCAAGGATGTTAGCACTTCTCTCGCTCCTGTCAGCAAGTTTAAGCAGAAAAGTTCTGTTGCTCTTGATGCCACTAGTTAGCATTGCTGTGAATGTTAGGCTTCTGTATTTTGGAGGTGTTTGGTCCAAAACATTGTGTCAAAACCCCTCAATGTAATTTTAAAAATTTAATTGATGGATGCCTCACCAGCCTCTGTTTTAAGCACTCAGGTGCACCCACAAGTATGTGTTTCAGTTCTTGAAGTGTATTTGCAAGCTCACTGCTTTTATATGCTGTTGCTACTGATGAAACTTAGTCTACCAAAGACGTCCTTCGCAAAGTTTTCCTTTGGTCTAGAAGGCAGGCTTTGTAATAGAGCTTCCATTAACTTGTTTATAAATCAAAACCAACATTGTCTGGTGACGATTTGTACATGACCATGCTTTTTAAAGTGAAAATTAGTGTGAAGCAGAGTAAGGCTCATTTGTGGAGTCAGTATTACATTTGAGGCAGAAGTAGTGAGGGGCTTTCCGGTACTGATCATGAGGAAGAGGAGTAGTGCAAGGTGCTTGTTACTTGCATGTTGCAACTCTTTGGAAAGTTTAAGTTTAAAGTGGATTTGTGTGCTTTTGCCAGCACTTCTAAGCCCGTGAGATGGCTATCACTAAGTCTCTCAAAACTGAAATGAAATTATTGGTTTGATTTGTTAATGATGTAATCTGCCTCATTTTAGATATGAATGCAATTCAGATTACAAAACAGTTATGTTATCCAGCAATTTCAAATTACTGGCATTAAATGAGGATAAAGTTACTCCTCATGCTGATGTTCAGGCATATAGCTGCATATGAATAAACATATTCTGCTCAGGTTCTGCTGAAATATTTTGCTTATTGATTTTCTTCATGGTTAAGACTGAAAAAGTAATACAAGAAGTTTTGAAAGTCTGTCAGAAAAGTGTTTCACTGTGTGCTGCAGTTACTACCAAATTGCTGCTGCAGAATATCTCAGTAATATGCCATGACTCTTTGTTTCATAACCACCAGGCCAGAGCTTGCACGACCCGCTACAACCTTATATCAGCATAATCTAACTGGAATCCTTGAAACAGCAGTGAGGGCAACTAATGCCCAGTTTGATAATCCTGAGATTCTCAAACGATTGGATGTTCGACTTCTGGAGGTCTGTTGCATCATGGTGACTTTGACCTGAAATATACCTTTTTTGTGTGTGTGTATACATGCAGACATCTATATGAAACAAAATTTTCATGTGTGTATATAGTAAATATATCCCCCCCTTTCCATTGAGGTCTACTTTGAATTATCTAAACCTCATTTAATAACTCTTCTCTTCTTTTCCCCTTTCCTGCCTATTGTTTATTTGTATTTCAAGCTGTGGGTTTACAGCTATTTCATTGACAACACGAAGTTGAATATTTGGGGTCTAACAGTAATTGATGGTGGTGGCCCTGATTTGAGGTTCTGCAAGCAGCTCCTACAAGAATCTGGGAGGTGGTCTCTTTGTCACTAGTAGTTACAGAGTGAGGCAATGAAAGTACATTTCATGAAGGATACCTCTGGTAAGAACCTTGAGTTAATGAGAAAGCTCCAGTCCCAGAGGTGGGAGTTAACTGATACACTGTAGCATCTGAAATAAGTCTATACCTTAGGCTGAGTCCTGCATAGGAAGTTTTTAGGTCCCTTCATTTCCTTTACTAGCTCCAATGGAAGAACACTGACATTACAAACATCAACATTTGGGTGAGATGAATCCCACCCTTGTGTCAAACTTTGGTTCATTTTTGCTTAATGTACTACTTAAGACAAGAAACTCCTGTATCCTGTATAGATGTGGATGCTTGCTTTTTCATAGGCTGTGGAGAATGGAAGAGTAAGCAAGAGTTTGCTCTTCAGCACTGGTATGCTCTGGTTATACACTGAAAGTAGCATATCTTTTTAATGCAGGTATCTCCTGGGGACACTGGATGGGATGTCTTCAGCTTGGATTATCATGTTGATGGGCCAATAGCCACGGTAATGTTATATACTGCTGGCTGTGAATACTGCTGGCTGTGAACATGTCTCAGATACTGAAATCAATTGCTATTTTTTTTTTTTAATTGAAATAACCTTTTTTATTCTGGAGTGTAAGATCAGAGAGACCTCTTTTTTTTTTTTTTTTTTGTTTGTTTGTTTGGCATCTCGGATACATCCACTGTATAAACAGTTGAGCCAAAATCTCAATTCTTATAAATTAACTGTGAGTGCTGAAAAGCTACATTTAAAACAATCATTACTGAAAATCAGTAATTCATTTGTTCCAGCAGAGATTTTAGCAAGTACTTAATAAGTGGAGTGCTCCTCTTCTTCCATTATTACTAGGCTGTAGCTGCTAAATTGGGATAATTTGTAAGGAACTGAAGAATGTATTTGAGGAGAACCTACTTGTGATATCTAAATGAAATTTGATAGATAGTGTTCATTAGAACTACTGAGAAAATAGCTGCACTATTGGTCAGAGTGCATTTAGCTTCTATAAAGAACTTGTAAAGAACTACTTTTTTTTTTTTTTTAAACAGGACATCTGACCAGCAGGAGGAATTTTCATGTACATATGTAGTTTGAAAAGAGCTAAATGTTTAGGCTTTGTCTTGTTCACCCCTTCTTACACTTCCTTCCATTTGGCATTGGAAGTGCTCGAAACCTCCCAAGAAATTATTCCCTCCTACATGTGGGTCCAAGCTTTTTCAGTTGGCATGTTGGTAGGACAACAAATACAGTTGTACTTTTATCAGCCTACAATGAATTGGAACTGGCAAAAGCATCAGAGCAGTACTTACAATTTAAAAAAAAAAATCAAGAAAACAAAACAACCTTTTTATTTAAATTTTTTTAAATATGGAAAAGATGCCTACGTGGAGGACTCATGTAGAGAAGCATATAAGCTGCAGTGCATTCCTACTTCATTGTCTTCAGTCTTCTCAAGGATATGATGTGGAAAAATTAATGATGTGGGAATCCTTTTAGTGTTAAAATGCAAAAAATAAAATGATGGTGCTGTTGAAGTGCACTCTGGACCAGAGGAGGTGCTTAGCTCTGCCCTCAGCAGTGCTCTGAGGTTTCCATGGATTTTGTTTAGACAATATTTACCAGTAAACCACATGGATCAGAATAGATGGACTGTGAAGAGGTTCTTGGTCCTTCAGAACACATGGCATGTCTATTAAATTTGTGCTGATATTTTGTTTGTTTTGTAGGTATTTACACGTGAGTGCATGAGCCACTATTTAAGAGTATTTAATTTCCTTTGGAGAGCAAAGCGAATGGAGTATATTCTTACTGATATATGGAAGGGGCACATGTGCAATGCAAAGCTTCTGAAAAGTATACCAGGTGAGAGAAGTCCAAGTGGATGACATACTTGCAAACTGGATTTAGATCACTGCATCTTATTTTAAACTGTATGTTAAGAGGGGGGGAAAAAAGTCTGTTGGAACAGATGAGTTTTATATTTTGCTGCTCCTCTTGACTGACTGTTTAATGATAGATGATGATGAAGATAAAGTAACATTATTCTAACTGGAAGTTTCTTGTTTGTTTTACTTAATCCCTGCTTGTGAGTTTTTGTAGCCGTGAGCAAATGAAACATCCCATGTCTCTGGAAAGAGACTGTTACTCTTCCATCCCCTTTTACTCATCTTCGTCTCCTGTCTGTTACCCTGTGTCTCCCTCTTTCTTGTGCTGGAAGTAGTAAGTCTCACACATGCATGCTTCTAAATTTACTAGTTTTACCTTCACTCATTTCCTGTGCTTTTGTTTAGCTAAGAACAGAAGAGGCAAAGATAAGAGAAACAGATGTTTGAGAAGAAATAGGAAAGCTCTTAAGTGTAGTGGTTCTGGTGTATGTTTAATGAACTGGGATTTTTTGATCCTACTTCTCAGCTGAGAATATAGTCATATTTGTGAGCATCTGTACTGGCTCAATCTTGACTTTTTTTACCTAGCTACATATCTCTGAGTAAAAAATAGCTATTGAGGGTTACACTTTTTTGTGGCATAGTAATATTTACAAAGATATATTTATGTTTTTATAATTAGGAACTGTTTGGTGGGTGGGAGTGGACACCTTGGTCTTGGAAGGTTGCTTGGAAACAAGATCTTGTAAAGTCTGCTCCAGTGTACAAGGCTGATCTCTGGAACTGTATGGGATGACTACGTTCCCTTTCTGTTTCTGTGAGATAGAATTTAGTTTACTGTCATTTCTGTGTCCCAAATAAGTGCTTGTTTGACTCAAAACTAGTAGTCTATTTGTGGTTTTGTTTTCTGTTCCTTTTGAGACTAGGGTGCAATTAACAGATTTTATTCTCATCACCTGAGGGTCTTCAGGCTGGAGCTGTCTGCCATTGCTAGGGTTTTGTTTGCTCTTTTGTTCTCAGAAGGAAGTTTGGGTTTTCTTCCTTTTTCTCCTGCCCCCCTCCTTCCTTGGGAGACCTTTCTTATGCTTCGCTATGGAGCAATCTTCTGTAAGTAAAAGCTCAGTTGCTTGTCACCTTTAGGTTTGGCTATGTTTTAAGTAATGCAGACATTTAAAAAGCTGGCCAAGCTCTTATAGCTATTGTTGGCAGAAGGAACTGAGTGTTGTAGTTCTCAGTTTGTGCCTCTGACAAAGGAGAGTATGTTTACAAAGGCCTGTACTGCCTTCTGCCTGGAGGGACAGGAGTCTTTCTTGCTCACTGGCATGTCTAAGTTGGAAGCTGCGAGTAGAATTTTTTCTGAAATACATAGAGAGTCCACCCCAGCACTGATGTGTGAAGAGGTAGTAGGACTTGCTTTTATTTTCTCTCTCTCCCTCCAAAACAGTACCTTGTCCTTCCAGTCACAGAGCACCAAATGGAAGACAGTAACTGATAGGAACAAGCAGCTGCAGGGTCTTTTGTTTTTCAACTACAAATAGGTAGCATTGACTTTCAGGGATAGCTTTATTCACAATTCCCAAAAAGTCTTAACAGCCAGGGATTTTAATGCTTTAAAGGAGTACTTCTAGACAGTAGTATCAAGCTTAGTCTTTTTCTATAAGTAATTTGAAAAAGAAACACAGATGTATTCAACTCACCAATGTTGAGGAATTTCTATTGTTTAGCCAATGCTGGAGGTTTTTTTCATTGATCCTATTTAAAGTAGATGCAACATAATGTGTTAGGGATAGTCTTCCTGCAAAGACATATGAAATGAAGAACAGAGTAGCTTGTGATATCTTTCAGATTATTGGATGGTTCTGTAACATCCCAAGATACGAAAACGTAGAATTCCTTTTGTAGTAGTCTCATAGCTTGTCTGCAGTGGCAAATTACATTGGCAGCTTTTTAGAAATTACTTCCTCTGTCTGGATATCTGTCTGATTCCACAAGGCTGAGCATCTTCATTCCAGAGAATTTTTGCAGTTGATGGTAATTTTGATAATACCCTTCCGCAACAAAGATACCTTCTCTTACAGGTGAGCAGCTGAGGCCATTAGTGACTTACCTGTAGGTGTCTGTGGTGGATCAGGGAATTGAGCCTGGACCACATGAGCCACAAATTCCCTACCCCTGTCACAACCACCCTCTCTTTTGGTCTCAGTGTAGCTAAGTAGTGCAAAATATGCTCTCTGAGGTTTGAAGGCTAACAGTAAGAGATGAGAGGCCCCAGAAGCAACGGTAAATCTGTGGCCTCAGATTTTCAACCAAAAGAACGCATGGGACGTTTACTGTATTTTGGTCTCTTGGGACTAAGAAGGTCTGTTTTGCTTGGTGATACTCAGCAAGTTTCCAGCACTGTCTGAGCACACAGTCAGTGTCATCTTTGGCTCACATTTTTTAGAAATTACTTGTGCAATATTCTTTGCTCATCTGTTGCCAGCCAGTATTGCTGCTACTATCCAAGACTAGTGGCTGTTTTATGAAGTATTCATATTCAATTTGGTACAAAAGTTTACCAAGCTGGTTTGATGGCTGTGCCTGTCCTTGCGGTCTTTAACGTGCCATGTCTTTGGATTTTTTACAGAGCTTTCTGGGGTGCTGCATCAGTGTCACGTTCTGGCATCAGAAATGGTCCATTTCATTCATCAAATGCAGTATTACATTACATTTGAGGTATACTATATCCACCCAATTAGTTGCTTAAAAATGAAGTACTTTTAATATTCTGTATGTGTTGTGTGTCTTAAATTTCAAAGAGCTTGTCATCTAGCAAATCAAAACAGCCCAATCCTGAATCATTGCTCCAGGTGCTTGAATGTTCGTGGGATGAACTCTGGAACAAGGTCCAACAAGCACAGGACTTGGATCACATCATTGCAGCTCATGAAGTTTTTCTAGACACAATCATAGCTCGGTGCTTGCTGGATAGTGATTCCAGGGTAAGTCTTCTCCTTTGCTTTGAATTGTAGCTTTGTGATCTTGGCTTATGTGTTAGGAACCATCTTCCCTTATGTTGTAGGAGCAAGGGGAAAAGTCATTTTTCTTTCTCTGATATAAGTCCTTATTATGGTAGGCTCTGTACATACTCCCCACACACAGTGACAGATGCTGATTATAAAACTTGTCACTGTGTGGGCCAGTTGCTTTTGGTGCTAAGAAGCTGTGTGAGCATGCAACAACTAAGGGCTTTGCAAAACAGTCTCTCCAGCTATGTGTAAAAAGATTTAATTTACTCATGTTCTGAAGAGTGGTAGTAACTTAAAACTCTTTTGCTGTACAAACTTTCATCATTTTGTGGCTTAACTGTCTCACAGGTACTTCTCAACCAGCTTCGAGCTGTTTTTGATCAGATCATTGAGCTCCAGAATGCCCAAGATGCAATGTACAGAGCTGCTTTAGAGGAGCTGCAGCTGAGATTGCAATTTGAAGAGAGGAAAAAACAGCGCGAGCTTGAGGTATAGTAAGGATATTGCTAGAATGTGAAAATTAAATGAGACAGATATACTTGTCTTTTGATATATGGAGGATTTTAGATATCATGTAGAGGTACAGCAAAAATGAAAAATGTAGTTGGGACAAATGTAAAAGTCATCAGCAATAGCTAGTGACTTCAAACAAAACTGCTGAATGGTGTTTTTCATTTCTGTCTTGCCCAAAACTTCTAGGTGAATAGACTCTGCAGTGGGCTTTGGAGGATGAGAAGTTTAGGTCTGTTTTAGGTGAAGGAAGCAGAAGAGGCTTTTAATATTCTGAACCCTTTTGCAAAAAATGCCATAGCTCCATGCCTACCTCCCTACTGTCAGCCTGTGGGACATGCAGTACTGGTGTGAGACTCGCCTGCTTTGCTGACCTCAGATTTCTTTCATGTGCTGTACAACCACCAAGGGGACTGATAGTTTCAATACTAGAGGCTCCATGTTTGGCTTTTTATAACAACGGTTGGTTTGTATAAACATGGTGGTTTAGCCAGGCAGAAGGTGGCCCAATTAGCAACTTTCATCATGTTACGCTTGACCTCTTAACTCATTTGGTTTCTGTGTAGGGCAAGTGGGGTGTAACTGCATCAGAAGATGAAGAAGAGAGCAAGAGGATGAAAGAATTTCAAGACTCAATACCCAAAATGTGCTCACAGCTGCGAATACTCACTCACTTTTACCAGGTGCCCTAGATTATATTTTTTTCAATATGGATGCTGAGCTTTGATATGTAGAAATCAATTTCAAATGTGGAGTAGGTGTAACTTCTGTATTTGTGTGTGCAGTTTGTGGATCTAGGTCTTCATTTTTTGCTTCTCTACTTAGAAGCCTGTGTTCACTGTTCCTCAGTAGACAGCAGATTTTGTGATCATGTATTTTCCCCTGACAAAGAGGAATAGTCTCTTCATGTAAGTCTCCTCCTTCCTCCAATAGCAGAAGTAGTAGCTATCTTCTGGTGTAATCTGAAGAAGAAAATAGAATTCCTTCTGCATTCCATTTCATCTCACATCTTTGCAAGTCATTGCTATTAAAGACTGCAGACAGGGTCCTTATTAAGGACCTAACACTTGATTTTAAGTGCACTGAAATGGGCAATGGGTAAGCTGCTTGGGGGTACGTGCATAGGCTATCTTCTTTGTTGGGAATTATTCTGGCTTTGTCTTAATTTGTTATATCTGATTCTAAAGCTCCCATTCCCCAGGAAAATCAGATTTCAGGAAAAGTATTCCAGAAAGTGATGAAAGGGAGGGACACAGCACCATGTGCCACAGCAGCCTTTCAGGATTAAACCCCAGGTCAACTGAAAACCAAAACCCTACCTCAACTCATCTCTTGACTTTGACTTTTTGAGATACTCTTGATGCCATGTAGCATACCTTTTAACTTCTCTTGTTTATTACCTTCAGCATGCCTGAAGTTAGGATGTTTTAATGATGTTGATACTGAGTTAATACACATTTAGACAAATATTAAACATGTAAGCATGCATTGTTTCCCTAGGTAAATGAATGAGGTTGAAGTGGTTTTGCTGGGTTGTTACCCGTACATTCATTTTACCTTGTAAGAGTACAATTGGTTCTTTATAGCATTTACAGTTGTGACTTAGCACCTGTACAGCATGTGCAGAGCAATTCCCAGTCCTTCTCTCTGGTGGTTTGCACCAGATCCATTTCTATATTGTCTTTAGCTTTGCCAAGCTATAGCTACCCTGAATGAAGTGTTGTATTGTCAAAAAACTTCAGTTCATATGGAAGTTTGAAAGAAAACAGAATAGGGCACTCAAGTTATAAAATACTGGTGGCTTTTGTTGAAGGCTGAAGAGATCCTGAGCTCTGATGTGAGGACTTCAAATCTGGGAGAAATTTGTTCCTGGATCCAATTATTGCAGTTCTCCCTTCCAGAGAAAAATGGAGCCAAATTCTTTAAGAAGCATAGGCTGTGAATAGATTGTAGTTTGTGTGCTCTAAGGATTGCTCCAAGTTGGCAATGTAGCTTTTGCCTGCTTGGACTGTATTCCTACTGAGACCTACTGTGGATTTTCCATGCAGGACTTCCCTGGGCAGCCTTGGTCATCTTTGGAAGTAATGGGATGCTCTAGTTATGGGCATGTCCACATTAGTATTTAGTGGAGATCAGGAATGAGCTCTTCAAGTGAGTCTTCCCATCCTCCCAAAGTCCTCTGCTTTCCTGCATGCTGTGGAGCTCCCGCAGTCCCTTGGCTAGAGCCGAATGGGAAGATGGACTCCACAAGCGTGCCTCCTGCATGTCAAGTGCAAGGCCCACATAAAAACCACTCCAAACGTGTAGAGTCTAGCCACTGGGTCTGGGGCAGTGACTGCCGTACTTGGCAGATGCTCTGCTCTTCTGGGGTGCCACTTGCTGCTGTATGGCCTACATCAAATACGTATTTTTGAAGCAAGCAGTGGTCTAATGCTGGCCTGGCCTGCATTGTCCATGTAACACAGAAATAAGGTCAGGTCTCCTTTCGGCACGGGTTGGATCCTGAATTGGTCTCTCAGGTACGGTGGGGCTGCCCTGTGAGGTCCGGGGCAGTGGCGCAGGGGCAGTTCCCCTGCAGCCTGGGACCCTTTGGACAGATGGAGGGTGCCATCAGGGCAAGGGGGAGCGGTTTAAAAGACTGAGCTGTTTGCACTGGAGACTGAAGTGCATGGCAGACGTTTGAAGGTAAAATGAAGCTCTGGGTTTTTGCAGAAAGAAAGAATCCAGCATAACTCCTTTGCTAACCATGGGGTGTAAATGCTTGTGCTTGCCCTTTCCTGGATTCCCTCTGCCTCCTTGCCAGGCCTGGGCACCACCTGGCATCCCTGTGCAAAACACACAACCCATGTCATCTTAGCTGTCTCTTGGGTTTTTCTTTCTCCTCCAGGGAATCGTCCAGCAGTTCTTGGTCCTGCTGACAACCAGTTCTGATGAAAGCCTTCGGTTTCTTAGCTTTAGATTGGACTTCAATGAACATTATAAAGCAAGAGAGCCAAGGCTTCGTGTATCGTTGGGCACTAGAAGCAGACGAAGCTCACATATGTGAAACGACCGCTAAGGACTGCACCTCGGTATCCGAAGGATGTTGAACCTCTTGTTGGACAAGGCAATCAGTGTTGACATAATACAACCAAATAGTGTGTGATCGGTGTCTACCATTTCTGCTGGCAACCTGTTTTCAGTCATGTGATTGTGTGACACTGTATAGCAGAAAGCAAAAAAAGTGGTTTGTTTTTACACTGACGTTTCTAGAATTACCACACTAAATGGGCTGATTGAACCTCTTCCAATCAACTTCTTAAATCATCCTTTTAAACAAATGCCAATTTTATTTGAAGCTTTCTGAGCTCTCTCCTATGTAACTTGGGTCTGTGTCCAGGAAATCGCTTCTTTTGTTTATTGAAAGCACCATTTCCTTTTTTAACAAGAAAATAAGAAGGTTATTTTTTCTATATGTACTTGTTCTATTTGAAATCGCTTTGGTTAAAGCCAACAGATTAGGACCCAGACCTAATGACCTTGTTAAGAAGCTATACAGCATTTCATTATGCTGATTTTCAGTGATGTGATGTGTTTGAAGGTGTGAGAAACTTTGTATCAGGAGACAGAAACTTATATTTAATTTTTTTGTAGTTTTCAAAGCTAACAAACTGAAATAAAAACTTTAGTAGGGAAATTCTATGGTTACTGTACAGGAGAAAACTATAGAAGCAGAGCAGGAGTGTATCTATTGCACATAAGATCTAAAAAATGAAGTTAAAGCCTCAGTACTCTGAAACGAAAGTTTTGGTTAAGATTGAATAGAGTGAAATAATTGATGTTCAAAATCAGATGTGTAGAAACGAACTGACTTGGCTAGTGTTAACTTCATTCTCTTTCCTTCCCTATTTTTTCATTGTAAATATTTATATATTGCTGTCCAGATGTTGGGGAGAGGGGGATTCTTCTTTTGCAAAGTTGTCATTATATCAGGTCATTTATTATGTTCCACAAGTGCAAGCTTAGAAAATAAAAACACAATTATCTTTCAAACAAGTAACTTGCTTTTTGTAATTGAAAGATTATGATTTTTCAACAGGGTAAGAAAAGTGAAGCCTCCAGTTAGGAGTGTGTTGATTTACAGATCCGTACCCATGACAGGATTTTGGTACTAGTCTTATCTATACTTAGCGTTGCGTGCAATTCATTAATTAACAGTTACCCGCAGATCAACCAGGTCTGTGGCCTTTTTTGCCTTTTGCCCTTTCTCCACTTGAACCCCTGGGAAGCAGAGGCACCTGCCAGGCCATGCAGGCGAGGCTGCCGTGAGTCATGAGGGAGGTGAAGTCTCGTGGGGATGATGCACTGACTTGCAGTCCTGGACTAGCGGGTTTGCCCTCTGGACACCAGGATTCCCGTTATTGTGCAGGCCTTGGAATCCTTGCTTTTGTTAAATAAAACATGTAAGGCTTTTAACCCTGTGCCCTTAAAAGACCTGCTGGTGCAGCTACCCTCATGGGATTACTTGCGGGCAGCATTTCAGCTGTAAGAAAATATGGACCCTGAAGCCAGTGATATTCTGTGTGCCAAAGGAAAGCTGAAGGATGCCGAGCTTGGCATCACAAGGTCACAGATCACTTGACAGGTAGGAGTACTCTGTTTTGGTGGTGTGGTGGGAGAGTATTTTTCTTGTAAAGTCCGAACTACAAAGCTTATGTGATCGTGTTTTGGCCAAAAGCATTGGGAAAAAAAAATTAGCTGCGTGGGCACTCTTTTGGCCACTCTCTTGAGAGACATTTTGCATGATCCCATGTGTCATTAGACAATCCACAGGTCAGAGAGGTAGCGTCGATATCAGAACTAGAGGACAAGTTCCAGAGGAAGGTTTAGTTCCCTTTGGTGCTAAAATGAATCCAGCAATATGCAGGAAACCCACAGTAGTGGCTGTGCTGGGAACAATAATTTGGGGGTGATTCTGCAGATATCTGTCGATCTGGCAAGAGTCCTCACTGCTGCAGGAGTTGCTCCGGCTGCCAGGCTGAGGGGGACATTTTGAACACAAGGCACAGAATACCTGGGCCAGTGGGGACCTGCCGTTGTCCTTGGTGCTCCTTTGTGGGTGGAGACCAGTCTTTTATTCGCTCACACAGAAGCCATCATGTTTATTTCAATTTACACGTTTTTTGTAGCTTCTGATCTACAATTAAAACTGAGCAGTTGTGGTGTAACAAGCATAGCTCGAGGAAGCCAGTGACCTCTTTCCAAGTAAAATGGAGCAATGAAAAAAATCTTCATCATCATCTGTTGGCCCTATACTGTTAGGGCCAGATTCTCATCAAGAGAATGGATCAAAAGTTGAGCAATAAATGCTTCAAATCTTCCTTTGGGCTTGGAAATAATTGTATTAACAGAATTATCATAATAAATTATACGAGAGCGCCAACACTTCAAACCAAAGCAGAAAAGTGATACTTGATGCATCAATAAATATTTAAAAGGCGAGGCACAGAATAACCTGTGCAGCTCTGCAGGAAAGTCCCCTGGAAGCGGACAGGAACTGTTCCTGAGATCTGCAGTTTCTCAGGCAGTGGCATCCCTTCTCTTTCTCAGAGATTGCTCTGCGCTGTAGCGCCTGTGCCTGGGGAAGAGCCATCACCACTCTCGGACCCCTCTGACCGCCAGGCTGGGGGAAGGTTCTCAATCCCTGGCATGGAGCAACTGGACCAGCTCTGCTGGAAGATCCCCTGGAAGTGGATGGGAGCTAGCGATGTCACCTTTGATTTTTATGGCAATTTCAGCCATTTTTTTCCTTTTGCTGATTTTTGCTTTGCCTTCACCTGCAGCTGGGTCTTCCCTCTTTGGGGCACTGTTGCCATTACCTAGTGCTGCTTCTCTGCAACACAAAGCATGGCTTTCATGAGAGAATCTTCATCGATATGAATGAGGAGACTGATCTTACGAAGCTCTCGCAACAGAAATGCTAACGGAGCTGCCCACAGCTGACTGCACTCCAGGATGCTGTCCCTAGAAATGCTTCACTGCGCGGAGCAGCCATCCAACCAAGAATGCTGGGAAAACCAACTCACCCTTTTCTCTTCTTCAGTGGCGATTTAAGCAGGTGACCCAAAGGTGATTTTGGAAAGAGAAAGTGTGGGAACATAGTGGGGAAAGCAGATAAAAAGGGCCGGTCATGTGTAAATAGGGTGCTGGTCAGTATGGTTTTCTAGCCTTGCCCTTCACCTGATCAGTGCAGCCTGTCCTGTCTCCATACTACATCCCTTTCCCTTTTCCTGGGAGTGTGTGATGGGGGTCCGAGTGCAGCGACTGGAGTGGGATCACGGGTGGGAGGTGTGCCTGTGGTGACAGCAACTGCAGACACTGCAGTGAGAGGATGTATGTATCCGGAGGTGAGAGGGTCTGGGGATCAGCTGCTGCCTGGACCGCGTCTAACCCCAGCTACAGGAGAGATCCGCGTTTGTGCTGCGAGCCTTGCAGAAGGTGTTGTATTCAAGGAGTTGGTGATGTTGAACAGATGTGTCTGCTCTACTGGGCCTCGTACCTGGCACTTGAGCAGCCTGAATGTCAGCATGAGCAGCCGCTGTATGGGAACCTGATGGGGTGCCCCATGCCAGCCCATCCTGCACAGCAGGGCGTGGGAAGGAGGAAACCCTCCACGGATGGGAGCTGTGCAGTGCACCACGGGAAGATCCATCCAGGCTCCGTACGGTGCTGCACAAAAGCAGGGTGCCCAGCATCTGAAGGGGTGTAAGTTTTACTCCCTATCTGTATTCCTCTTTTTATCCTATTTATATTCCTGGTTTTATTCTGTTGCATTAAAACAGCTATTTTGTTAAGCCATTTGTTGTCAGGTCTTTCTTTTTGAGATCCAGAGAGAACCCTGCACCCTCTCTCTCTCACTGACCTCCTGGTGCAGAACAACATTGTACTTACAAAAGTAAGTAATATATCTATATATTATATATTAGCGTGAGAAATAGATATATATCTATATCTCCCGCTAATATATAATATATATGTATCTCCCCCTAATNCCATCCAACCAAGAATGCTGGGAAAACCAACTCACCCTTTTCTCTTCTTCAGTGGCGATTTAAGCAGGTGACCCAAAGGTGATTTTGGAAAGAGAAAGTGTGGGAACATAGTGGGGAAAGCAGATAAAAAGGGCCGGTCATGTGTAAATAGGGTGCTGGTCAGTATGGTTTTCTAGCCTTGCCCTTCACCTGATCAGTGCAGCCTGTCCTGTCTCCATACTACATCCCTTTCCCTTTTCCTGGGAGTGTGTGATGGGGGTCCGAGTGCAGCGACTGGAGTGGGATCACGGGTGGGAGGTGTGCCTGTGGTGACAGCAACTGCAGACACTGCAGTGAGAGGATGTATGTATCCGGAGGTGAGAGGGTCTGGGGATCAGCTGCTGCCTGGACCGCGTCTAACCCCAGCTACAGGAGAGATCCGCGTTTGTGCTGCGAGCCTTGCAGAAGGTGTTGTATTCAAGGAGTTGGTGATGTTGAACAGATGTGTCTGCTCTACTGGGCCTCGTACCTGGCACTTGAGCAGCCTGAATGTCAGCATGAGCAGCCGCTGTATGGGAACCTGATGGGGTGCCCCATGCCAGCCCATCCTGCACAGCAGGGCGTGGGAAGGAGGAAACCCTCCACGGATGGGAGCTGTGCAGTGCACCACGGGAAGATCCATCCAGGCTCCGTACGGTGCTGCACAAAAGCAGGGTGCCCAGCATCTGAAGGGGTGTAAGTTTTACTCCCTATCTGTATTCCTCTTTTTATCCTATTTATATTCCTGGTTTTATTCTGTTGCATTAAAACAGCTATTTTGTTAAGCCATTTGTTGTCAGGTCTTTCTTTTTGAGATCCAGAGAGAACCCTGCACCCTCTCTCTCTCACTGACCTCCTGGTGCAGAACAACATTGTACTTACAAAAGTAAGTAATATATCTATATATTATATATTAGCGTGAGAAATAGATATATATCTATATCTCCCGCTAATATATAATATATATGTATCTCCCCCTAATGGACCTCCACCCTGCTCAGCCAGAGAGGCTGCTGATGCTGCCTGTGTCCATGCGAGTGCTCTGTGTGTCTGTCTGTGACCTGTGTGGCCAGCCATGTATATATGTACATACGTGGCATGTACGTGTGCTCTGTGTGCATGTGCCTATGGGGGACGCATCATGNGTGATTTTGGAAAGAGAAAGTGTGGGAACATAGTGGGGAAAGCAGATAAAAAGGGCCGGTCATGTGTAAATAGGGTGCTGGTCAGTATGGTTTTCTAGCCTTGCCCTTCACCTGATCAGTGCAGCCTGTCCTGTCTCCATACTACATCCCTTTCCCTTTTCCTGGGAGTGTGTGATGGGGGTCCGAGTGCAGCGACTGGAGTGGGATCACGGGTGGGAGGTGTGCCTGTGGTGACAGCAACTGCAGACACTGCAGTGAGAGGATGTATGTATCCGGAGGTGAGAGGGTCTGGGGATCAGCTGCTGCCTGGACCGCGTCTAACCCCAGCTACAGGAGAGATCCGCGTTTGTGCTGCGAGCCTTGCAGAAGGTGTTGTATTCAAGGAGTTGGTGATGTTGAACAGATGTGTCTGCTCTACTGGGCCTCGTACCTGGCACTTGAGCAGCCTGAATGTCAGCATGAGCAGCCGCTGTATGGGAACCTGATGGGGTGCCCCATGCCAGCCCATCCTGCACAGCAGGGCGTGGGAAGGAGGAAACCCTCCACGGATGGGAGCTGTGCAGTGCACCACGGGAAGATCCATCCAGGCTCCGTACGGTGCTGCACAAAAGCAGGGTGCCCAGCATCTGAAGGGGTGTAAGTTTTACTCCCTATCTGTATTCCTCTTTTTATCCTATTTATATTCCTGGTTTTATTCTGTTGCATTAAAACAGCTATTTTGTTAAGCCATTTGTTGTCAGGTCTTTCTTTTTGAGATCCAGAGAGAACCCTGCACCCTCTCTCTCTCACTGACCTCCTGGTGCAGAACAACATTGTACTTACAAAAGTAAGTAATATATCTATATATTATATATTAGCGTGAGAAATAGATATATATCTATATCTCCCGCTAATATATAATATATATGTATCTCCCCCTAATGGACCTCCACCCTGCTCAGCCAGAGAGGCTGCTGATGCTGCCTGTGTCCATGCGAGTGCTCTGTGTGTCTGTCTGTGACCTGTGTGGCCAGCCATGTATATATGTACATACGTGGCATGTACGTGTGCTCTGTGTGCATGTGCCTATGGGGGACGCATCATGAGCCTCACTACTGGTTGGACCTGGGGCCACAGAGCTGTGGCAGCCTCGCCTCTGTCAGGCTGCTGGATTCAGCAATTCCTAACAAAAGTGAGAAAGAAATGATCTTACATTTCATTTGAGCCTGGAGACCAATATTGAATTCTACATAAATGTGCGTACTGGGTGTAAGAGTTGACAGCCTCCTTCTGCTACGGCCACGCAAGTGGTTTACCTTTCAGTGGGTGGCAGCAGCGCCATTCAGGTACATTTCTAAAGAGAAACATGGGAGTTTTACCCTTTTATTTTATTTTTTAACACTGAACTGCTTATCTACTACAATCAATGTTAAAGATTATAATTCTTAACAACACGTTTACTCTTTCAAAGCTATTCTTTATTTTGTAAGGTATGTAATGCAGGCTTCTGGCTGGTAACTTCAATGTTTTTCTGTTGGAGCTACAGTGTCCAAAAATACAAATACAGCTGAGGGCCCAAGCAGTCACATCTCTGGGCCGAAACCAGCCAGCCCCTCCTGCTCTCTGCATCCTCTGCCGGGGCCATCGCTAACTGACCCCGTGCGCTCGGCCCCCTCCTTTTCAGAGTTGCCAAGGGCTAGGGAAATTTCTGAGAAAATGCAGTAGAAAGCAGAAATGCAGAAACTGAGAATAAAATGGTCACCCACCATAGGATGTTATACAATATGCCAAACTCTTCTATCCATGCGGTGCTACCAGTATCATAAATGCATTTAAAGGAAAAGAACTAGAAAGTATTTATGTATTATTCTTTTAAACTGCAAGGGATATTTGTCCTGGTAACTGACACAGAAATTATATCTTAACCAATATGAACTCTGAAGAAGAAAAACTTAAAAAACAGCCCCTGAAAGTTTAATCTCCCTCTGTAGGTTACAACAGCTTGTCTGCCTCAGGGTACAGTACGATGCGATTTAATACCTTAGAAACATCCACTAGGAAATGCAGAAGCCCAGGATAGAATATATTTTTCAGTGAATTAGTTACAGGTTTAGGGTAGGAGATCAAGGACAGAATATAATAATAATCTGGTTTTATTTTAGTGATTCTATTTTTCACTCAAGGCCCCCGTGGATTTTCTCCTGTTGTACCAGACGCAGTGAACAAATGCCAAGGTCTTTCAACTCTGCATAAGAGGATACTTTTCTTTACAAAAAAAATAAAGCTACATGATTTATTTTGTTAAAATTAGTTGTGGAAGGATTCTGTCTTCCTCCTGCCACTTATGTAACAACGTTTTTTCAACCCTTCAAAACAGCATTTCTATCAAGAATGGCCAATTAGCTTTGGTCAGCATGAAAACTGTAACTTCCAGTATGCCACATCTAATAATGATTTTCAATATTAAGGAGACTCTTTAAGTGCACATATAAATTTTGAAACACACTAAGAGTTGAAAGGTAATGAATGATTGAAAAAAAGAAAGATATCTGGACAGAAAATTGAAGTTTATTTTAAAACTTCTAGACTTAAAGAATGGAGTCCTCTGTGACATTTCATGCATGTCTCCTAATGCTGGCCTTAGAAACCAGCTGTGGGTGTACACATTCGTACTCATTTCAGCTTTCATCCGAACGACCAGCCTCAGAAATGACAGAGCATATTTCATACACAAGTAAAGACGCTCAGAGACTTCTCAGAAGTGCCTAATTCAGTTTGAAAATCATCTTTTGGCTGCTTGAAACCTAAAATATCACCTTAACCTCTAATGAGATTCTACTGATTGGAGAGAGGAAAACAGAGTTGGGAGAGCTGCAAACATTTGTAGGTAGAGCAGGGACAGTTGCAAGAACTTGCTGTTTCAGAAGTTGGAAGAAATAATTCTGTATGGTTTCTAGAAGGGCTTTGTAACCATCTATCCAATTGAGCAAACCAAAATTACTTACAGAGCCAAGGATAACAATAGACAGCCAAAGTAAGATATTCTCTTTGTCTGCAAAATCTCTGCAGCCATTGATTTAACTAGTCGTTTGTTACTCTGAGGGCTTGCTGAACCACAATTTTCAAATATAATCAACATACATTAGTTTTATGTTGACAGGGAATACTGCAAATTTAACATATGAACTACTCAGTCTCTAAAGCATTCAGCCAGGCTCCCTGACATAGTATTTTAACTACTTTATGTTAGCTTGGAGCAATGCAGTCTTCAAGGCATTAGAATCACTCGTAAGGGTTAACTTCATACTTACTCTATTTCACCAGAAGAGCAGCAAAAGTGCCTCAGTCAGTATTTGTTTTCCTTCTTTTTATTCCAAAGTTAGCTTTTTGCTAATGCATTTCAACTATCCACTATTGAACATTCTCTCATAAAATCATTGGGCCAAAACCCGAGCTCCACAGAAGTGGAAATAGAGACTCGAGTGCAGGTGAAAGGACAGAGACGAGCAGAGGTGTACGGGGTCAGAGAGAATACAGAAAGTTAAAGAAACTGAGGTGATGGATAGTCGCTCACAAAAGGAGAGAAGGGGAGAGAAGAAGAGAGCAGGGATCCTGAAAGACAGCAAATGGTGACCGAAGGGATGCTCAGGAAAGAGTAGAGAAAGACAGACGTTTAAAAAAAAAAATTGAGGAGTGTAGGAGGTGAAATTTCTATTACTGTGCCGTTATTTTATGTTAGCTCTTTGTGGAACAAATTCTGCTAAATGTTTTCCTCCAGAAGTCATCAAAACAGCAATTAAGTTGGCTAAACATTAGAGTATGGAAAATGCAATTGGAGTGATTGTTACCATCAGTCTGAATATTCAAAGATACGATAGGAAAAAGCTGTCGCGAGGTGATTGCCCTGTGTATGAAATCTTCTGGTGCCATGGAGAATGAAAACCAATTATTTGCATTTGAGACACATGCCACAAGAAGAGGGAAGTTAGGCATCTAGGAACCCTCTCACTTCTACAATGAGAACATTCCCAAAACTCCCATAGTCAAGGTCACTTCATCGCCCTTTAAAGATTTTCCAAAAATTGCCAAGAGAGAGGCAAAGAACACAGTCTTCTGCTCTGCTTTCTAACAAGGCACTGCATTCAGCCTTTAGAAGAGGGTATTTGTACTGGGGTTTTCCTCTTGTTTCTGATGAACACTGCTGAAGGGCGTAAAGAAACAGAGGGAAATTACAGATGGGCTTACAACAACAACTAAAAAGGCAAATGGGAACTTTCCTTTAACAACCTGCTGTGTAAAAATAAGAATTAGAGCATATTATAATGGGCAGAACATGAAGAGAATAAAATTCTCTTGAAAACAAGCAACTGAACCATCAGATGGAGAGGAGTAAAATTGCACCGTTTAGCGGAGAACGGAAAGCATAAAGAACACAAAACATGGGGTGAAAATGTATTTGATAAGTGAGAAAAGCAGAATTCCTACTCATTATGACTTAATTAACACAGCTAAAGTTTAAGACAAAAACAGAATATGTTTTTGACAGCTGTGATCCAGGTTATTAAAACATCTGTAAATAAACTGAAATATTTTGTTAATTATCCTGTAAAAGAGACTAACACAGTATAAATTTGTACTCTGTTCACATATATATGTGTGTACGTAATGCATGGACATAATTGATAAAAGTGCTAGTAGACCAATAGGATATAATTACTATGTTGTTTTATTTGCTAAGGAAAAAGATATGATACAGATTTCTCAGCTGCAACAGAATGGATAAGCCAAGACTATTTTTCTCCAAAGTGCCAGGTAAGGAGTTAGAGGCTACAGAAAATGGGTTTCATAAGCACTGCAGACAAAAGAAGAGCTGCACTTCCGCAAGAGCCATTTGCCACTTAGCTGCAAGAACAATTGGAGATCACTGTTTCCCAAAACAACTGAAGAGGAAAGGTGTAGTGACTTGACTTCCTAAACCTCTCATCATTCTTGTTTTCAAAGACGACTGAAATAAGTTGTGTCACAATTTCCCTTTCACCTTGGTTTCCCTTCCCACCAGCCTCATTTCTCCCTTTCAAATGTCCAGGGGAGTTCTGGAATCCTTGATACATACAATTAGGAAGGAGAGTTTAAAGGATCTTATAAATGCAGTTCTTGACAGATGAAGTTAGTCAAGAGTTGCAGGAAAGGTGGATCCTTTAGAAAGCCATAAATGAACAAATAATCATAACCACAGCATTACACAAACATCCCCTCTGAATTTCCCAGAACAGCCTCCTAATAGCATTCAGGCTGAAGAGCACTGCGCTCAGATTGCCTTTGTACTCCAGCATTATATGGTACAGACTTTACAAGCACTACACTCCAGGTCTTTCATATTTCCATCAACCAAGTTACCTCATTGCCCACAGGAGCAATTAGTTGATTAGATCTACTCCATAAGCCCCTGTGAGAAGAAAAAAACAGATATGCATGTTCAAAAAGTCTTCAGGGGACACCACAGAAAGAGGCAAAAAATAGTATTGGCATAATGAAGAGACACCTTTACTGGTAAGATCTTCTAGGAGAAAAGCAGCAAAGCAGCTGTGAGAGGTGGAGCAGCAGAGGAATGGTACCTGTCTAAAAGATCCAGACTTACCCTAGAGTTAGAACGTATGCACAGGTTCCAATATTTCACAAGCAAAAAGTTTTGGAAATTAAAATAAATCAAAGCTCCTGCAAACCAAAAGAGCAAAACAGACATTAATAACAGAATAGGAAATAATTACAAAAAAAGTAATTGGATGGTAGCCAGGAAGTATAAGAAAAGAATAAACGTTACCATTTCCTTAATTAAGACCATTAAAGGGCAATACTGTAAGTGACTCAGAAGAAACAGCTGCATAGAAGAAGTTTACAGGTGCTTGTGACTTAAACTGTAGGGTTTCCTAATGGGCAATTATATAATTGTAGGCTTATTTTAAGGCTTGACCTTTCTCCGTTATAAATACAGGACCCCTCAAGAGCACCTTATAAAGGCATAGGTAGGTATCAAACAAGATCAAATTTTTAAGTTCATCCTGGCAAACTGATTTCGATGTGCGTTACTATTTGCAGCGGGCGCCTGGACATGCTAAGGGACTTCCAAGCCTTGCCGGCAGAGTGAACGGGATCAGGATGCAGAATAACAGAAATCCTACTGATCCCATCCCTTGCCAGGGAGAGCGATGCTGCCGGTGCAACACCACACACCTCACAGACATGGTCTCTCCGTGGCTCTGGTCGGACCGATCTCTTGTAGCATCTTGTAAAACTCCAGCTGAAGCTCTGCATAACCCCCCCACTTTTCTTCCACCCGCTGGCCTGCGCTCTAGTATCCGGGCACAGAGCAGAAGCGATTTGCCGTTCAAACTCCGAGGCTGAAATTCCTGAAACAGCCTTTAGGGGACAGCGGAGAATTGCAAATGAGACATTCTCAGCTCTGGCCTCGTAGTCTGGGATCCTCAGGGGTTTTTTATATGAATTATGAGTTCTGATTCAAAGTGCAGACGAAGTGTAACTTCTGCATTAATGTGTGCTGTTTATGTACTGTGGCTTTGTAAGATAAGATTGGGGCTTGTAACAGCCATGTATTTTTAAGTATATTGTAGCCTTTTCTATCATTCAGAATTCCAGTTTCCACCTGGCTAAGCTAAAGCCTCGCTGAACGAACTGCTGCACTGTCAAAAGGAACTGAGGGCTCCATGTTCAGATCTAATGGAAAAGAAAACAGTATCCCCAGATAAAGAATACTGGTGACTGTTGTTGGAGGTGTAGTGATCCTGGGCTTTGACATGGGGACTTCAAATCTGTGAGAAATTTGCCATCTGGGTCCAAATACTGCACCTCTCCCTCCCTGGCAGAAGTTGGGCTAATGTTTTTAAGAGCTGTTAGCAATAATTAGATTGTAGTTGGCTTTTGCTCTAAATTGGTAGAAGCTGGTTGGGGCAGCAGCACCGACTGCCCTACTGGGCAGATGCTCTGCTATTCTGGGGTGCCACTTGCTGCTGTATGGCCTACATCAAATACGTATTTTTGAAGCAAGCAGTGGTCTAATGCTGGCCTGGCCTGCATTGTCCATGTAACATGGAAACAAGGTAAGGTCTCCTGTTGGCACGGGTTGGATCCTAAATTGATCTCCCAGTTCCCCTGCAGCCTGGGAGCCTTTGGACAGATGGCAGGTGCCAGCAGGGCAAGGGCGAGTCTGTTGAAAAGACTGAGCTGTCTTCTGGAGACTTCTGGAAAAGACTGGAGACTTCGAAGTGCATGGCAGACATTTGAAGATAAAACTGCTGACAACCAGTTCTGATGAAAGCCTTCGGTTTCTTAGCTTTAGATTGGACTTCAATGAACATTATAAAGCAAGAGAGCCAAGGCTTCGTGTATCGTTGGGCACTAGAAGCAGACGAAGCTCACATATGTGAAACGACCACTAAGGACTGCACCTCGGTATCTGAAGGATGTTGAACCTCTTGTTGGACAAGGCAATCAGTGTTGACATAATACAACCAAATAGTGTGTGATCGGTGTCTACCATTTCTGCTGGCAACCTGTTTTCAGTCATGTGATTGTGTGACACTGTATAGCAGAAAGCAAAAAAGTGGTTTGTTTTTACACTGACGTTTCTAGAATTACCACACTAAATGGGCTGATTGAACCTCTTCCAATCAACTTCTTAAATCATCCTTTTAAACAAATGCCAATTTTATTTGAAGCTTTCTGAGCTCTCTCCACTGTAACTTGGGTCTGTGTCCAGGAAATCACATGGTCTTCTGTTTACAGAAAGCACCATTTCCTTTTTTAACAAGAAAATAGGATTCTTTTTCTATATGTACTTGTTCTATTTGAAATCGCTTTGGTTAAAGCCAAGAGTTTGAACTCAGACCTAATGTTCGTGTTAAGAAGCTATATAAAGCATGTAGTTATGCTCATTTTCAGTACTGTAATATATTTATGACAAACTTCCATACTTTTTTTCTATGTTTGTTTTCAAGGTTAGTATTACAAATAAAAGTCATTTAACAGGCAAATTCTACAGCTACTGTACAAAAGCAAACTGTAGAAGCAGAGCAGGAGTGACCTTATTACATATAAAATATCATTAGAACTGAAGTTAAAACTCCACTACTATCAAAGGAAAGTGTAGTTTATTTTCAAAATCTGATGTGTTATAAAGAAAATGGCTTGGGTAACCAAGACTATTTTATTTCTCTTTCCTTGCCTATTTTTCTGTTGTAAATATTTGTATATTGCTGACCAGATATTGGCAGAGGGAATCCTTTTATTTGTTTGCAAGGATGTCATTATATCAGGTTAACTGAAGTACCCATATATTATGTTCCAGAAGTACCAGCTTAGAAAAAGAAAAACAGTTATCTTTCAAACACGCGTTTTGTCTTTTGGAATTGAAAGACACTAATTTTTGAGCAGGGTAAGCAAGGAGAAGCCTGCAGTTTGGAGTGCAGTTGGTTTACAGATCTCTCTAGCAAACAAACCCATTACAAGGCTTTGTACTAGTATTAACTATAATTACTGTTGTGTACAACTCATTAATTAACTGTTGCCTTCAAATAAACTAAGTCTGTGGCCTTTTATTGCCCTTTCCCTTACTCTGCTTGAACCCCTGGGAAGCAGAGCAGAGGCCCCTGGCAGCCATGCAGGCGAGGCTGCCATGAGCCATGAGGGAGGCCAAGTCTCATGAGGACGATGCTCCAAACCCGCAGGTCCAGACTAAGAGGTTTGCCCTCTGGACATCCAGATGCTGCTGATGGTGGAAGCAGTGCTCCCCAGTAGGTTATCCTGCACGACAACCTGCCTTTCCCAGGTGGGACGTACGCAGACTTTTCAAGTTCACCGTGTGGTGTAAGATGGACAGACCTGTAGAGAAGAACGAAAGTTTAGGTGGTGAGCGAGTCCTGGGAAGGGAGGTGGCAGAGGGCGAGGGAGGTGGGGATTCAGCCGCGATATTGTTTTCTTTCTGGACAATTAGACATATCACTCTCAAGAGGAAGCCTTTTAAATCGAAATCAAAAGGGACAGATTAACTTCTTAGCAGGCTGCCAATCCCTTGAAACAAATCCCCTGACCAAGACTTTGCAGATTCTGTATTGAGGCAAAGACATTGTTTTGCCTCCTCCCAGCTCCAATATAACATGCCTTGTATTTTTCACCAGAAGAAACTGGGTGACACGACCTGCAATTTACACTGCCAGTCCGTTCGATTTGTCTGTCATTTTGCTGTCTCACAGAGGAGGGTAATCTCTCACCACCGAGTCGCCGATTTAGGCCAGGGAGGAGCAGCTCCCTGACGATGCAAAGGTCTGGCATAGTATAAACTTAGGTTAAATTGGCATTAGGCTTCTGAAGCACTCAAAGGTCAATCTCTAAGGTTAAGTAAGCAGTTTTACTATGGGGAGACGGACCTGCCCTACATCAGCCTGCTCACTCTGCCCACAGGGGTAGCTTCTTCCTCAGCCACATTATGGGACGGCTGAGCTCTGTCCTGACCTAGGTAAGCTGTGCTGAGATCCCGATCTTTGCTTGGAAGCAGTTGTTTTTAGCAAGATAAAATGTAAATCTCCAAGTTTTGTAACAGAAACATCCAGTATGGCAGTATATTTGATAAAACTAATGGTGACCTATGTAGAGGATGGAGACCTGTAATACCAAACTGTTGTGTCTTTCAGCGTCACTTGTAGGTGTTGTGCTTATTTAATGAAGAGAGTTTGTCTTGTCTTTTCTTCTGCTCCCTTCCCTCTGTTTTGCCCCCTCGTCACTTCTCTAAGCTAGCTTTAACTGAATTGTTGCCATGTCCTCCCTCTGGCAGCAGTACAGCCCGCGGCTCTTCCCCTGGTCCTTAGAGATCTCCTGCAATGAGCTCCTGGGACTTGCTTGGTGCTTCCCTGGGCCTTTTAGCTGAGACTTGGGGATGGACTTCAGAAAGTCCACTTCCACTTCTCTTCTGGGGTCTGGTTTTGTTCCTTTTAGAGATATGTTTCTCCTTTAAACCAGAAGTCAGGCTTTTTGCCTCCTTCTTCTCACTTTTCTCTCCCAACTAACTAAATCCCTGCATTTTTATTAAGCCATTTCAGCAACTCTCTGGCTTCACTAATTACAATTATGAGTTCAGACATGTTTTAGGGATTGAGTCCTTCACTCCTGTGAAATAAAACATGTAAAGTTTTAATTTCTGTTCTACTTAAGGGACCTGCCAATGCAGCTTCATGGGAGCACTTGCAAACATCATTTCAGCCAAAAGACAATTTGGTCCATGAGGCAAGTGTTGTTTTGTGTGCAAAGGGAAAGCTGAAGGATTCAGAGGATTCTGGTTTAAAGAATTGCCAAAGTAAGTTGCCTCTGGAAATCAAAGTGCATTTCCAGACCTCTGGCAAACATCCAGAAGGGTTGGTGACTGGTTCACTCTCCAGTATAGGCACCTTCTGTGTATCACTGTTAAGGTACCTATGTTGCCACATCAGCTCTGACCATTTGTAAAAACTCAATATTCATTTACAGGCATGTTTAAATAATTTAATGGTCTCTGTATGTGCTACTGTAACTGTTGTAGAAGTGTCTCTGGAGCCCCAAATATTTATTCTCTGCCAGCTGATCTCATATAAGATCAAGTTCTTGCAACAAGTTCTATGTTGGTGGATCCAAATACCCAGACAGAAATCACTGCAACCACCAAGAATGTGCTCCATTTTAGCCAGATATGTTTATTTTGGAGAAGAAAAGGGAGATTTGGTTAGTTCACTTTTCACTGCTACTTAAGATGCTCTTAATATGCAATTAGTTCTAATATCAGCAAGTAACCAAGCCTAACAGAAAAACTTCTCTTTTTTTCATTAGTATGATTACAAAAGAAAACTTGACTTTCAGCACTTGTAGGACCAAGCCACAATCACACCAGGTAACATTACTGATGCTAAGATCTTGTGGTACAAAATGAATAGTACTATAACGATCAAATAAGATTGCAACGTCTCCACTGTTTTGAGGCAGGCACTGTGGTTCTTCTAAGTGTTCATTTCTGAACAGCAGCTGTGGATAACAGGTATTTGTGAAAGCTGCTCGTGGTTTTGGGGTACAGTAGAATTGCAGAAGTTCTGGTCTTCTTATCATTTGTTTTTGATGCTGAATTAGTGCAGGATGTCTCATGAGCAGGCTGCTCTTCTGAAGCTGCTGAGTCTATACCATTGCCGTAGGATTCCTCCGCTGGCAGTCACAGATAGTTGACTGCAGTTATTGTCGAGATTCGTATTTTGTATTGCAATCACATCCTTTTTTGCTTATATTCCTGAGCTTTATTTGTGTTCTTCTGCTTTTGATTCTTATCTTTTATAGGCAGTGTCAGTATTAGTTAATATTCGTCCTCTGCAATAATAAAAAAATGTTTCAGAAAAGGACACTCACTGGTATGAATTAAGGGGCCAATTAAAAAAAGAAACCTTACAGCAAAGATCTCAGTGGATTATTGTTAACAGCTAACGTCGCACTCCAGAATTCAGTGGTGAATACTATAACTATAAATACCTAATTGCTGATATCAACCATCTAATAAAGAATTATGTGCATGGGGGGGAATCAATGGACTGTTTTTTCTCCTCCATCAGTGAAGTAACTACTGAAGTCAACACTGTCCTAACCAGTATGAAACCAGAGACTACTGCAGAGACTATTATACGGTGTTTTCATACGTCTTTATGATCTGCAGCCTTCATGTTCCTCCTGCTTGGAGGAAATAATGCAATCCATATGTTAGAGGGGGAGATCTTGCATTGCTGATAATCTCTCAGAGTGTTTGACATTCTTGTGTAATCTTGTGTAATCTGTCTCGACATTGAGAGGAAATTTTCTTTTTCACTTTGTTAGTGTCTCCAAATGAGTGAAAATCCTGGAACAGCAACGTTTTCTTGATTTCAGTAGCAACAAAGGGAACTTCCAAGTCATTGCAAATTAATGTGCTGTGGAGCCTCTCTGTGGACTGTCTCTAAAATCACTTTTATTGCTATAGCAGTTCTGACTGTTTTAATGATCTGATTCAGTGAGACGCAGCTACATTCCCTCTTGTCCTCACAGCCTATCCACGCAGTTACAGAGGGGTTCAAACAGAAGCGAAGTCATCGCTGTCTTCCTACATACCTCATTCCTGTGTCAGGTGCTAAAATCTTTCCTACTAAACAGTGCTGAACCGGGCCTTTAATAAGCACTGGTTTGGGGAGCTGTAATTTCAACATTCAAGGGATACTTGCCAGGCTTTGCTAACAATTTAAATTTGCGTATTTAATGTTTTTTTATCTTTGCACATGCAGTCTGGGCTCTGGGGCACAGGCCTGGGCTCAAAGCTGCTACCCCGAAGGGGACCTTTTCATCTCGATCGGGAGGCTGTAGGAGGAAAGACTCTGAAAGAGCTTGCTGGTGCATCCATCCTATGGCTACTGCTGTGTTAAAGGATCTTCTTCCATCAGTGGACTCAGAGTTCAAGGAATATCTGGATGACACTCTTAGTTGTATGGTTTAGTTTTAGGTAGACCTGAGAGGAACAGGGAGTTGGACTCAATGATCCTTGTGGGTCCCTTCCAACTTGAGATATTCTATGATTTTATGATTCTATGATCTTGACCTTCAGAGCAGTGAATGCCATTTCTCCCCACTGCTCCCACTGGAAGACCCATCTGCCACTGAATTACTTGAATGGTTACACATCACAGCTGTTAAAAGAAATTTTTCCATGGGCAGCCTACATGTATATGTTCCTATGCTAACATCAGCCTAAAGGATAAGTTTCTCTTCTTCCTGCCTTGTGTTCACACAGGACCACATGAAGCCATGATTACCCTTGGCCGGCATTTGGCCCTTAAAGCACTTTTGGACAGTTTTAAATAAGGAAATATCTTTTTTTCCTACCTCATTTGGCAAATCCAGAGACTACAGTAACAAGGTCCCTCCTTTCCACTTTCATGTTAATCCACTCTTCTTGCCATAACTCTTCTTTCCTGCTTTTTTGTTCCTTTCTATGCCATCTGCTATTTTGGTATTGCCTTCTTCCCCCTTTTCAACACTTTTAAAAGTGAAAGAAGTGAGAAATTTTATAATACTCCTTTTCTTCAGTTGACATGTTTCTTAAAGAATAATTACTATCCTTAAGAGTTTGCTACAATGCAGACCTAAAGCACTCACTTTGCTGCAGGATCTTCCCTGCTGAAGTAGGCATCCCCAGAAATAATCCCTATGTATGGAAGTTGAGACACTAATTCTGGCTCACAAAAAAAAAGTGGGGGGGTCTGTTAGGCTAATTCCAGTGCAATAGCCATACATGGTGGGAGAGCCACGGCTGACAACCAAACTCCCACCCAGCCACTCACTTACACACCTCCTCAGCAGGATGAGGGAGGAGAAAATAGGAAGAATAGAAATGAGAAAGCTTATGGGACAAGATAAAGCCAGGGAGATCACTTACCAATTACTGCCGCAGGCAAAACAGACTCGAGTTCGGGAAAATTAATCTGTTGCCGAATAAAATAAATATTTAATTGCTGAATCAGGTAGTGAGAAACAAAAAGCCAAGTGTTAAAACAACACCTTTCCTTCCCCATTTCCCATGCTCAAGTTCCCCCTTTCACTTCAGACTCCTCTCCTCCTGCCCTCGTTAGTACTGCAGATGCACTCCGTCCCTTCAGAGAGGCAACGAGCGGTGCAAGGGGGTTTTTGTGGTCAGTAGGCAGTGGTTTCTCTCTGCCGCTCCTTTCCTCCCACATCTTTCTTCTTCTCCAGTGTGGGCTCTCTGTGGGCTGCAGCTTCCTTCAGCAATATCCAGCTGCTCTGGTGTGGGCACCTCTTCCTCCTTCTCTGACCTTGGTGTTTGCACTGTTGTTTCCCACTTTTTTTTTTTTTTACTCCTCTGCCTGTTCAGTGGTTTTTGCCCTTTCTTAAATATATTATCACCAAGGCACTACCAGCCTCACTGATGGGCTCAGCTGTGGCCAGCGGTGGGTCCACTAGAGCCGGCTGGAAATGGGGTGTGTCTGGCATGGGGCAGCCCCCTCACAGGGGCCACCCCTGCAGCCCCTCTGCTGCCAGACCCTTGCCATTTATACCCAACACACCATATTACTTTGGCATCCAAAAATCAGCTTCAAAGTGGATCTCTATGGGGAAAAAAAGGAGTATAAACAAAGATATCTCAATGCAATAGAGGGAGACTTCTGGGATAAGCAGCATTTCCACTGGGGTCCTCCTCCCTCTGTCTAATAAATACTGTTCCTGCCCATCTCTCCATAGTCTACTACCTACAAACTAAAACCTGTACACTTCTCACTGAAGATGTGCTGCATGAGGGAATCGGGTATCATATGCCTTTACCGTATTATTATCATTATTAGAGCATTACTGTACTTAAGTTTTTTTGTTTTGTAGAATATATTTCAGCCGAAAAATATTGCTCAGCTAGACCCATTAGTGAGCTTTAATTTGTAAAGCATTTTCTTAGGGTCTGTTTGATGAATTCTCAAAGCAAATTTGCACAGCTGGATTTCAAAATTAATGCAGCAAATAGACCATCAGTTTTGAGCAGTGTCTCATTCTGAATTCTCACGTCGTGCCTTACCGGAGTTTTTCCTTGTATTCTAAACAACTTGATAACGGCAACAAAATCTGCCCTGGTATTTCTGTAGCTGAGGTCATATAGCAATAGAAAAATGTTTGCTGTCTTTCGGCTGAATAAAACCCAACTGTAAGGCCCAAAGCAAGTGTTCAAAACCAGCATAAGGATGGCTGTACTTTACTAAACTCAGAAATACAAGACCACAAGGACAAAATGATACCCCTCTTGTATTAGGTAAGACTCAGTTTAACTACACAACCCTACATTGCACAGAGATGGGCAGGAAGCGCAAACTGAAGTTCACCAACTCATCTCATTCATCAGTCTATATGCTAGTATGCAAGCAGTCTTGACTGGATGGCCTTGGGAAATATGTACTCTGCCTAGTGAAATGTGAGGAATATTTCAAGCAGAAAGACCCTGGAAGCAGTAGGAAGATGAATAACTTTAGTATTTTAGTTGGGGTGAATTGTGCTTAGAGGTGACTATTTTCCACATTGACTGGATGGTGTCTCTGGTGACCACTTAGCTTGGGCACCGCAGCTGAAAACCTGAAATGAGGTTGGACACCACAGTGGGCAAGAGATGGTGAGGAGCAGAAGGTGCCTAACATTATGCTAGGGCTCCAGAGTTGCAGGGTTGCTGTATTTGAGCTGAAAATCATAAATTGACATTTTTGAGTGTGTTTGGGTGCTGTTTGTGTGCTGCTGCTCCTTGAACTGAAGCGACCTAATTGCTTTTATTTAGGACTAGGCAGAGCTAGCAGAAGCTCCCAGCAGCCCCTTTCTTCCCCCTGCCATAGGGAGGTAGAAGCTGCTGAAAGAGAGAAAGAGAGAAAGAGTTTTCCCTGTTCTTCAAAATGCCCGGAGAACCAGAGGGTAGATGTCTCCTTTCAGGCCTGTCAGGGAGAAATGGAGCAGAAAGGGTAGATTGCCCTAGTCCTTTCTCCTCCTTTTTCAGACAGATGGTTTAGATGCAGCTACTTTGCTAGCATTCAGCATCCATCCACTGCTGAAGTTTCTATCAGAGAAGTGAAGTTTCTGAGAAGTGCACCATCAGGCATCACATGCCCGTGTACAACTCACTGCCATTTTCCCTAGCGGAAGGATTCATTTAGAAAGATTTTGTCTGGCATGAATTTAACTGACACCAAGGCAGAGAGTGCTTTCAGAACATAAATCATAATTTCCCCTTTTGCAATAAAGCTTTAAAACAGAAATCAAGGGACAAAACATTACTTGTGCAAAAGATGCTGCTTCTGCAAGTACCCTTTTAAACAGGTATGTAGTATCCAGTCTGCTGGGAAAGCACAAATTGCTCTTAGATCTGACAGAGGTGGGGATAAATAACCACTAGTCCATGTAACTGCAGTAGACCACAAATCATGCTCCAAGGCTGGGATAAAGTTTGCCTTCAAGGGACTTTAGCAAACCATCCCCAAGTACGTTCTAGCCACCACCTGCACCACAGTGATGTCAAAGAGTGATGTCTCTCCCCCAGACACCGATGAGTGACGGAGGCAGTCTCTCTGCAACTAAGAGCCAATGTTTTAGTACGATCTGGATTGGGGATCTATTTTAACAGATTTCTTCAGATGTGACTCAAAAAAGACCATTGACAAATCATATATTATGAATGGCTGACTTGCATCAGTAAATCTTGAAAAAAGAAATAGTCGAAAGTAATGGAAAGTGACTTGGTGCTTATTGTTTTGACTTTGGTCTTTGGAAGCCATGATGGAAAAATATGTTGGCAGTAGGTTTAAGTAGTCAAGAACTGTTGTAATTCCATGCCTACTAAAATGTAATTTTTCTTCATTTGTACCATGAGCTCATATTTCCCTTAACTTTATCAGGTTTAAAAAGCTCTCATTTCCCAGGTTCAAGGCTAGAAGCTAAAAGGAGAGTCAGGCTAGCAGGCAGTGACCTGCATGGGGACAGGACATGGAGCAGGACCCAGTCTGGTGAGCCAGCTCCTGGCTCTGTGCACTGGCTGTCTCTCTTGCTTGTACCAGACCCTCACACTGGGGCAATGGGTCGGACATTTCCTTCTAGCAACCACTGCTTTCTGACAACCACACGTCTGAGAAGTGTGAAAGTCCCTGCAAATGCAAAAGCACAAAACCAGCAGGGGATCACGTCTCTGACATGGCAAGCTTCTTTAACCTGGGCCACACAGTGCAGGCTGTGACGTGTTGATGAAGGTCCTCAGAGGCAGTGGAAAAGAAGGGGCCTGGGCCAGCCTGGCTTGCTCCAGTTCAGGCTGGGAACTGCCTGCAGGCCAAGCAAAGTCTGCCAGTCTCAGCAACCCAAACCTGACTGTGCATCTTCTCCGAGGTCCAAAGTCATTCTCCCCTTGGGCA
The DNA here is from genome assembly GCA_013400755.1 of Pelecanoides urinatrix. Taxonomy (NCBI): domain Eukaryota; kingdom Metazoa; phylum Chordata; class Aves; order Procellariiformes; family Procellariidae; genus Pelecanoides; species Pelecanoides urinatrix. Next base: position 89,783 of record VZTQ01003842.1, on the reverse strand, counting down.
ACTGGAAGGTTGCTTGTGCTGTGACAGCTAATAAGGAGTTAGTCCCTCATCAAGACCCCCGTGCACTTCTGTGTAAGCACCATCAATAGCCACATTTATCCCATCACAATTATAGAATCACAGAATCACAGAAGAGTTTGGGTTGGAAGAGACCTTCGAAGTTCATCTAGTCCAACCCCCTGCCATGGGCAGGGACATCTTTCACTAGATCAGGCTGCTCAAAGCCCCGTCCCACCTGACTTTGAACACTTCTGGTGATGGGGCATATGACGGTTTGCAGACTGAAAATTAAGCACCGACAGCAGTGCCTGCAGAGTCAGCATGGTGACCTAATTTTCTGAATTAGGAAAGGGCAGCCAGTATTGTTTTCAACATCATTCCTACCTTGAACTTGCCCAGCTGCAGGCAGGGCTCATGCATGAGCTGAAGACACTCACCAGTTCCTGACACCTGGATACCAATGTCTGCAGAGCACAACTCTGAGCAGTCATTGTAAAGCTGGGGTAGCAACAGCCTCTGGGGCTCAGCTTGGACTGGAACTGGTAGAAGAGGTTCTGGAACAGCTCTGTGGCTCGCCAGCAAACACCACGTGTGACATGGAGTGTCATTGCGGCGCAGCTCTGATCGATCCTGTCCTGCTGAGTAAGCAGTTTATCCACATGTGCTTTAAAAAGCTCAGGTTTACAAGTCTTGCAGTTCACACAGGCTGAAATAGACCCATCGCCCTTTCCCCAATTCCTACAGTAACTCCTCCATCTTTTCAGCTGGCACTTCAGAATGTTTTGCTTTTATATCTTCATAATTTGCTGTTTGAGTGTCTTAAGAGAACATTTTAAGTTAAATCTCACCTGAATAAAATATTTTAAAGTAAATTTTTATTCTTTCAAGTAAATAGCTTTTTATTACTTTACCATGGAATTGCCCAAAGTCAAATGAGTACAGAAATTATTCCCAATGTAGATTTACTTTAGTAAATTGTACAGCATTAAACATGCCTTTGCAACGCTGCAATTGGGAAGACTGCACCTTCACGTAGTGTCATACTGAGGATATTTTAGAATACCATTGATGGTCCTGGAATGGTGTACTGATTTCCTCAGTTACAGGAATAGCATAAGAACACAAGCGTGGACACTGACAGCAGCAGGGATGTGTGTGAGGCATGTCATGGGTCTCTTGTACATCTGGAAGTCCCCTGTGACAGCAAAGCTAATCTTAAAATATGTTACTTAATGAAAACTGCAAGGGCATGAGGTAGTTATTACTAGTGAAGATGTTTACGATAGAGTGGCAAGATGGCACAAAACTCCCTCTACATGATTCTGAAGTGAGTATTTGGGAGTGTAAGCAAAATGTAACCTTGTGATAAGAAATGGGTCTGTGCATGAGGTCAAAAAGCAAGAACTACAAAGGTCTGACATCTGACATAGCATGTCTCCAGTGCTATAGGGCCACATGGTACCACTTAGTCTGCAAGCAACAGAGAGTGTGGGAAGCAACGCACCCAGCTGGAAGAGAAGCTGGGACACGGAGACACGGGTGACCTTGCTATTCAACATCACACAGGGCAAATCACTCGCACAGCTTCTGCTCTGTGTAGTGTCAGAATTACTGTGACCGGCCAATACTTTCTCACTGACCAGAACATCCCAAGTTGATGGGATTATTGTATTGTATTATTCCCAGCTTAATGAGTGATGGCTTCTTCAGCCTTCACAATATTTTATGAGCATGTGCCCATTTTGGTTCATTTCCCCCCACAGGAATGAAAAGAGAATCTCTCCAGACAGAATCTCTATGGTGACTGTGTGTCTGGACGAGTGCACATATCCTTGTCCTTAAGTAATGTTATGCTTTTTCAGTGGATGCTGGGAGGTGACTTCCAACTCCAAGAGTGTATTTCCATTAAGTCACCTAAGATGGTACTTCCAGTGGCTGTTCATTTGCCTAACTTAGATTTTTTGCATAGCTTGCATGCTACTTTGCCATTACTATGGTAGAAACAATAGAAATTACAGTCTGGGTTGGAAGAGAGTTCTGTAGATCATCTGCTCCAACCCTCTGCTGAAAGCAGAGCCTTCAGAAGTCTTCCAGGGCCCTGACAAGACATGTCTTGAATGCTTCTAGTGAGGGAGATTCTACTATGTGTCTGGTCAACCTATTTCAATGTTTAATTTTTCTCAGAGCAAAGATTTTTTTCTTGTATCCAGACAGCATTTCTCCTGAAGCAGCTCATGTCCATTGCCTCTCATCCCGGTACTGTGCATCCTTGTGAAGAGAGCACCGCCATCTCCTCTATAACTCATTTTAGGTATTGGAAAACTGATTAGATCTATCCTGAGCTTTCTCTTCTCTAGGCTGAGAAAACTCCCCTCGTTCAACCTCATATCATGTTCTCCAGCCCTCTAATGGTCTTTGTGGCCATCCACTGGATCCTCCCCAGTTTTTCAATGTTGTTCTTGAACTAGGGGGACCAAAACTGGACACAATATTCCAGGTGCCAACAGGAGTGGAATAATCACATCCCTGGAACTGCTGACTGTGTGCTTGGTGACACAACCCAGGAGAATGTTTGCTGCCGTTGCTGCCTGGGCACACTACTGGCTCATGTTCAGCTTGCTTCCCCCCAGGTCCTTTCAGCAGAGCTGCTTTCCAGCCAGTCAGATTCCCGCCTGTACTGCTGCTTGGGATTGTTCTGTCAAGTGCAGCGCTTTAAATTTCTTGTTCTTAAATCTCATGCAATTCTCATTGGCCCAGGCTTCCAGCCAGTATGAGGTCTATCTGTATGGTGGCTTTTTCCCAGTTTGGCATCGTCTGCAGTCTTGGCAAGGGTGCATTTAAGCTTGTTCATCCATATTGTTTGTAAAAACTTTGGATAGTGTTGAACCCAGTATTGGTTCCCGAGGAACTCCACTCATGAGTGGCTGCCAGTTTGACTTTGAACCATTAAATACCACTTTTGATCACAACAGTTCAGAGAGTTTTCCATCCATTTTCTGGTCCATCTGTCCAGTCCAGAACTTTCCAGCTTGTCAACAAGGATGTTTTGAGAGATGCTGTCAAATGCCTTGCTAAAATCAAGATAGTGTTCTCTACAGCTGTCCCCTCATCTACCAAGAAAGTTGTTTCATCATAGAAGGCTATCACTCACTATATGGCTTTTCTCAGTCACCTTCTTGTCCTTCATTTGCCTGGAAATACCTCCCATGAGGGCTCGATCCACAGTTTTCCCAGGGAAAGAAGTGAGCCTGACTGGTGTGTCCAGATCTTCCTTTTTGTCCTTTTCTAGGTGAACATAATATGAGCCCTTTCCTACTTGACTGGGACTCCCTGACCTGGTCTTTCAAAGATGATAGAAAGTGGTTTTGCAATGAGGTCAGCCAACTCTTTTAGCTCCCTCAGCTGCATCTCATCAGGTCCCATAGACGTGTAAATGCTAGGTTTGTACAGATGGTCCCTAACTCAGCTCTCCTCCACTATTAGTAAGAATTGTATATCTACATTCCCTGTTCTTCTAAACCCCCTGATAAATGGCACATTGTTAAAATGAACATTTCCTGTCATTGAATCTTTTTATATAAATATAGTTTTTAATTTTTATTTTCATTTTATTCTGATTATGATTATATAGTTCACTTGCTAAGGAGAGAAGACTTTTATGCCATTTGACACATCTACAATGCAGCTCCAAATAAAAATACTCCTTTTTTTTCCACATAGAAGTAATTAAGATGTTTTTGGTAGATGAATGAATCCAGGTTCTGCACCAAGAGCTTGTGATACCTGAATACGAACTGACAAAAAAACCCCAGAGGAAACACTAAATAACTGTGTGAAGATAACAGAAAAGGCAAGTGGCCTTCGTTTTCTGAAACACTATTTCTTGCTCGAAGCTGAAATTCAACAGTAAAACCAAAGCAGAACTCTCTGCCGCAGGTGTGTGTGAACTCTGGATGTGTATGGATGACGATGTGACGCTGCCATGGGCAGCGAGAGAGCTGCTAGTGCAGGCAGGGAGATGCCACCTGGAAAACATGGGACCAGCTCCGGGGCTCTTCCAAGGTGGCTAAGAAAAACTTTTGCAGCCTTTTAGATAACCATATTCGGACACTGAGGCAAAACACAACCCAGCGAATAAAGGAGGAGAGGAGGGAAAGGCACAGGCACTGATATGGCCACATGTAGCCTACGTGGTTTGCAAAGAGGAGGCGATGTAAGCAGAGGACTTCAGCTTGCAGGCCTGACCCCAGGGAAAATTTCCCTTGAATTCAGTGGAAGTTCGGCCAATATGAAAACCGGGACCCATCCTGCGGGAGTTTGGCACAGCCACCTCACTGCACCCATGAGGAACAACGCATTACATTCAGGAAGGGTATGCAAGCTCCAATGCTAAACCAACGACAAAGCTGATTTTGAAATGGTTTTAATGATAGACAATCAGCATACCAATTGACTCATTTGCGTATACAATAGCTTGGAACAATACCAGAGAAATATGTAAAAAGTCTGCAATGCTGTATGACAATAGCTTCCAAGTATGCTGACCTTCGGTAAATGAAACAAACGGAAAGTACAGTACTCTTTTGATGAGGCATTAATGAAGGATTAGGAGCGGATACAGCTGCATCACACGAGCACTTTGTCAGACACGCTGTTTTCACTCCGCGCCTTTTCCGCAATTACAAGAGAAAAGCTGCGCGAGGCAGGCAGCGAGCACACGCCGTAACACGTTTCTATTTTACAACACCCAGGAGGCAGGGAGCAGCACGGTGTGGCCTGACACCCTCCCACTGGCCCCGCACCGACTGCTGCGGCACCCACCGGGCGCTCCAGGCCGGCTGCTCTCAGGGCGTCTCCCCGAGCGGGGACCCAGGGAGAAGCGGGGGTGGTGAGGGGCCCTGCCCGCCTCTGCAGAGGGGATGCCTAAAATGCATCCCAGCCAGCCAAAGGGCTGCGATGCGGGAGCGTAAAGAGGAGGCAAGAATAGGAAGCCTAAGGAAAAACATATATTAATAAGCGAACGGGAAGAACACGAACACTCGTGCAACTGCTTTGTCACCAGGGCTCTGACGTTGCATGTAACAGCTGCGGAGAGCAGGGCTCACAGAAGAGCTTGTAGTCTGGACCACAGGCTTCCGATGTGCAAAACAATCTTCTAGCGTGCAACCACCCCCATCCATTTCAAGAGATTCTAGCTGTTTGAAGTGGTGCTCAAATCCTCACTGGGTGAATGGTGACTACTTACATTTTTGCTCTTACCTTGTTGCCTTCCCTTCCCTATTCACCTCCAGAGTGGGGAGGCATGCCATATATGTATGAAAACAAAGTATGTATTTTTTTCCTTTTTTATATCATTATACTGTCTTTCTTCCAAAGCTTATTTGTAAGGAATGACTTGAATAAAACTGAAGCTGTTAACATGCCAGGAGGCTTTCTATTTTAATGAATTGACTTTGAGCGGTTCAGTTCAGACACTGCAGGTCTGCTTCCTGACTCTTCCACTGCCACATACCCAGGATAACTCCCATGGAGCAAGTGTTCCAAAGATTGCTCTTTCTTTTTTTTATTTTTTTCTTTTTTTTTTTTCTCCTGCAGAGGCAGGTGCTCTGCTTGGGCCCCAGGTATGGTTCTAGAGTACACCATCCAGACTAAGAATCATTAATCCTACTTCTCAGCTCGGTTAGTATTTGGTGTTTCTGATTCCATGCCTTGACGTTGGTGTTTTTAAAAAACTACTAGGGGTCCAGCTGGGAGCTTAATTCTCACTGTCATTTCCATTCCCCCAGTACCAAGGATGGATGATGCTTGCTCTGGCACCCAGTGCAAGCTTTGGCAGCCTCGTGGTTCTGCTGTCTTTGTGGCAGAGCAAGGGTGCTTGCCCTCTCCTCCAGAGAGTCCTGGCAAAGATCGCTGGGATGGTGTGGTGAACCTCTTGTCTTCATTTATTTTCAACGTAGGTCATTTCAGTCATCTGCCTTGGAGCTTATCCAGGCTACCAGCAATGTTGGCACAAGTGCAAGTCAATGCAGCAAAGAGGCAAGAACACAAAGTTATACATCTTAAAGGTATATATTTTAAAGTTAGTTTTGATGTAGGAGAAAACATTAGTAGCAACATCAGGAGCCATTTGAGCCACAACCACAACAATATGCTTTGAACAGGTCTTAAATATCTATGTCTGAGACAGCAACGATTTGCTAGACCTGTTTAGGAAATTATTTCTTGCAGGGTACAGACTTGCCTTGCAGAGTTGCAGATCTAAGATAAAATCAGATCACTGAGATGTGAGCACTCAACATGCTTAACGTGTTTGAGGCATTCTGAGTTGTTTCGCCTTTCCCCTGCTATTATTTAATAACTTCCTGGTGAGTTTTTCAGTGGGAATTGTTCACATACATCTTTTCTATGTCAGTGACTACTAATTAGTGCAACTTGAAAAGCCCTAGAATTTGCTGAAAATGGTCAGGGAAACTAAATGCTCCATATTGCTACATAAAGCTATATGGACAGATACACATTGTAGACTTTCTTATGCTGAAGTCATACATAGCTTTTTCAAACTGTCCAGTTATTAGATTCACAGCCAACATTCATGCAATATTTCAATTAACTGCCTTGATATTGAAAGACAACATATGAGTATAAAATTTTCATAAGATGAAATTTGGGGCAGTCTGTCAAGCACTTTGGAGGACAGATTCATAATTATTTTGACAAACTGAAGATATGACCTGATGTTAAAAAAAGAACAAATTTATTGCAAAGTGCATAACACTACATGTAAGAAGAAGAAATTGAGGTACAAATGTGGAGACTATTATCTCTCGAAGTAGCAGCATCATAGGGAGGGATCATGAGTTTGCAGGAGATCAGAAGCCGAATCTAAATCGGTGACGTGATCCTCTTCCAGAAGCACCTAATTCTGGGTTGTCTTAGAAGAAACATCTAATGTAAGACATGGGAAAATGCTGGTGAAGCTTGCAGTGGAATCCCGTGACTGGCTTTGCACTCTAGACTTCAAGAAAGAGGTAAGCAAGGAAGAGTGCCATGACAGTGGTCTTGCAGTACTTAGGAGGACAGATGATTATCCTGTCCTATCCTGTGGGAAGTTGTCAAGAAGCTTAATTTGCCATAAAGACTTTGTGGGCTAATTGTAAAGAAAAGATTCATAAAATAATTTAGGCAAGTTGATTTTCTGAAAACAGACCAGCTTGGCAAACCTGTGGCCTGCTGGTGAGGACAGCTGAGTTGAACCCTGCTCTGGAGTGGTGTAGGTCACCTGGTCTCAAACTCCTGCCTGCTGTCACTTCATTTGTATATGCTATGGCCATGCCTGAGCAACGCCCGCCTGGAAGTCCCATCTTGATCTCACAGCAGTCCACAGGAAATGGACTAGATGACTTCTTGAGGCACCTTCCAGCTCAATTTCTAAAACATCCTTCTCCCAGTCCTCAGTTACTGCACTAAATCAGAAGTCTGCACATTGTTATATAGTCTACGCTTACCCTGATAAATGTTAAGATGGTTGCAGTCAACATAATTTCATGCAGAGCCTTTAAGAGAAATGTGAAGTTTAAAACAGTTCTCAGCTGAGCAGGTAGCAAAAGGTGAACAAAATCTACTTCTTCTTTGGGTCCTGTAGGTATAATTATCTTATCTTTGTACCCACCTATTTTAATAATAACAACAATAGAAGACCCTCCTAACCTACTAACCTAAAGCATCTACAAGTTTGTGGCAGATGAGCTTTCTGGCAGACAGTGTCAGCTCTCAGTTAGCTATTGTTGCTCTTGAGATGTGTGCTGGACGTGAGGTTATACCAGGCAACTATTTTCAGGCCTTCTCCTACTTTTTCAATTGTTTTTTTATTCGTCCTTTTGTATTACCTGCTTTTCAATTCTAACACCATCTCTGTACACAGCCATAGTTCTGCACAAGAAAACAAAAATGCAAAATAAACTAGCAGTAAGTATCTGTCATTCTCTATAAGAAAGAGATAAAAACTAGCTAATCTGTCTGCTTTGATAATCGTTCTCATTCCTGTAGAGGTGGTAGAGGTGGACTAGCGTCAGGTTCAATTCCCTTTTGCAGGCCACCAAAACATGTTAACTTCATTCATGAATCTGTCAAGCTTTACATTTTCTCTTCTTTCTTTTTTTTTAATCTGCTTTATTTCCAAGGAAACTTTGTCCAATAAGGCTTTTTAGCACACTAAGAGCTCTTTGGTAAGAGGTGTTGGGGGATGCTATCGGGATAATACTGGATAATCCAGACCAGAGAGAGTTTACAGTTTAGGAAAAATTATTACTAGAAATAGCAGGGATGTAATTTCTGATTTTGGCTCAGTTATGGAAGTAGTTTAAAAATACCTTGCCATGAAACCCACTGGAAAATCAGTAAATGAACTAGAGGTGTATTAGTGGGTAGATTGACAATAAAGACCCTGCAAATTGTAAGCTTCTAGGAGTGAAAAACAGTGGAAGGGAAAAAATCATATAAATCTCACCTATTTGAACTTTCTTGGTAGGAAGCATGGGATTAGCTGTATCCGTTGTGAAGACTGGTCCAGAACATCCTTGGTCTGTCTCAGTAAATAGCCAATAGCTGATGTTTTAGAAGAGCATGGAGAAAATCTCAAAATATAGTCTTCCCTGTATGATGGTGAATAAATCATGACTATACATTTCATATGCCTCCACAGCTGGAATACAAAATTCCAAGAAAAAAGAGAAAGCCGTTATCTGCCAAGTAGACTGTCTTTGTTCTTAACAGATACTTCCACCTAGGCTACCTTTTGTGAATGAGTATCCCCTCTTTTTAAACAGCATGCTTTAAAAGGACTGGGCTGATTTTCCTCCTTACTTTGAACACCCACTGAAACACATAAATTGCCATACTGGCTCAGCCCCAGGCTTCATTTTCCACAGCACTCTGTGCTCCACAAGAATCATGGAGATGCAGTAGATGATGGAGTCTCACCTGGCGCACTAAAACAGGATGGAGTATACCCAAACTGTTCCCGAGAAATGTTTGTTTATCCTGTCCTTAAAAAGCTCCAGCAGTAGAAATGCTACAGTGCACTGAGTTACACCTTTCCAGTGTTTCGCCATTGGGTTGGAAAGTTTGTTTTCTAGCTTAAATCTCTGGAGCAGAATAATCTGCAGGGGCTCTCTTCTCATGCCTCACTCGGGGGATTTTCAAGTTAGCTGGGGTTTTCCGAGTTACTCAGGCAGGAGGGCAGGCCTGAAGGACAGTAAATTACAGTCGTTGAATGTTCAAGCAAGAAGAGACAGTGAATTGCTTAGCTGGAGGTGGATGGGAAAGCGAAAGGGTGGAGGTGATTGATTGGAAAAAGTGGTGAATGGAGATTGCTGTGACTGAAACCAGAGGCTTTGGCTTCCCACATTTCTTTCCAAGCCACCCCACACTTGTTTCAAGTCAACTGAACAAAAGCTAAACAGGGCTGTATGGATGTGGGTCTGGGCAGGCTCACGCGTTTTGGTGGATGTGAGGGTGCTGCTGTTAGCTGTCATTCATGCTCCTGGCAACCTCCAGTAAGAAAAAGGAAAGGCCTGCGGAAAGTGTCCAGTGTGACAGGGGGTAACAGTTTGTTGAAGTTTAAACGTTTTTTCATAGGAAGCCAAGTTAAAGATAACTTGCATTACCAATTACTTATTTTATTAACTTTGAGAGTATACTTAGATATATATAGAAAGAGACGTGCAATTTGGCAATACACACTGCATATAAAGTAATCGCTTGTTTTAAAACACAAATGATGCTGACTATTATAATGCGAACTGTTTTCCAGATGAAAAGAATTAAAGGGATGTAATTGGAGAAGTATGCAACAGTGGGTAATATGCTATTATTTGCAAAGAGATATTACAACTTATAATCTTCTTTCACGGGTTTATGTTGTTAGTGTTTAATCAGGCATGTGAGTGTATTCAGGTGTTAAACCATTCTATTAGCTAGGAAAATTGCACTACTATTTACTGAGCTGTTTGTGATATATTGTTGTTGGCTTTTTTTACTTTCTATTTCTTGTCTTCGTGCAGTTTATGTAATTGTCCTTTCTACTTTTGTCTTGTACCAAAGGCTTGTAAAGTGTCGCTAGGGCAGATTAGCCATGTCAAAAATCAGGATTTTTTTTTTTATATGTTATATGAATTAATCTTATTTCCTATCTTGTTTTATGGGAAGGCACCACAGCTACAAGCTGGTGCCTTTGAGCTTTTATCAGCTTTCCTCTGGGAAACTGGCATCCCCAGTCATCTCCAGTGCTCAACAGTGATGGCAGAGTGAGAGAAGAAGGGCTTGGTAAAATAGTGTTTGCTCCAGACTCAGGTCATCGGGAAGTTTGTGGTGATGAGGATGGGCCAAGGTCAGCCCACAGGTTGGGGTCCGAGTGTGGGTCAGGGGCCGCATGCCCGGGCAGGGGCAGGGATGCAGCGCAGGAGGAGGGATGTGCCCAGGGGGTTTCTAATGCAGGGCATCAGTCTCATGCTTGGAGTTAGGTGGGAGGTATCCAAGGCTGCCTCAGCACCATGCTGCGTGCACGGATAAGAGAGGACTTTGGGCAGCCCACGGCTCTGAGCAGCCTTCCCATCTCCTCGGAGGAAAGGTGACAGGCTGGATGGACCAGTCCTGTGAGCCACAGCCTAGCGCAGGACAGAGGCTGATTTGCAGTGCTGTATTTGGGACAAGCTTGTCTGTTACTTCCTGAATAGGAATGGCTTCAAGCATATGTTAAATGTTTTTCTGAATCAAAACTGGACCCTGGGAATTTGTGAGTTCAGCAGATGACGATGACAACATTGCCTGCCTTGTCCTGGACGAGTCAGCAAGACTGGAGGTGTGTTACTTTAAAAACCCTAAAACAATTCTGTTCCTCATCAAACTCTTAGATCTTTCTTTGTCCTGAAGGCTGCCTGCATATCACTCAGAGCTGCCCTGACACTATTACCTGCCTGTGTTTGATCTAGCTCAAGGGGAAGCTCTGTCCAAATCCCTTGGAAAGCCTAAATGGGTAGTCATGGTCTAAGCACATTTCTGAAACAAGATGCAGTAACTGCAAATGTGTCTGTGTCCACTTTTTAAAAAACGACCAGGGAAGATCTTGGATGATAAAGATAAAGAATTTGTGTGTTTAAGAGGAGACCTAAAGAGCTGAGCTTCCTTAGTCTAGCTGAATGAAGACCAGGAGAGGAATCCGAGTGCTCAGCATCATTCTTTTGGGTAGTAAATAACAGAGAAGATGTGAAAAGCACCAGCATATTACCTTATGGATATAAGTTGTTCTTGAGTTATTTTAATCTGAAATGAGAAGAATGGTTCTAATCCTTGGGTGGACTCTGAACTCCAGTCTGTAAGTCAGCACCCTAAAGTTATGCACAGCTACTTGACTTGTAGGTATGCATTCTCTCTTTGGAACCAAAACCTAGTTAAACTCTGAATTTTTTATTTTTATTTTTTGACTGGAAAGTATCCCTCTCGCCTGTTCTGTGAACTCTGATTGTATTTGTGGCATGTCTTTCAAATTAAAGCTGTGTCTTCTAGTCTAGACTACAGTGTCTGAGTGATTGGGTCTGAAGGGAAGGGCAAGCGTAATGCATGCAATCTGATATAAAAAGGGTCTCTACACCTTCCCTCTGGTTGGGGTCACTGCAGCTTTCTTCCCTTCTGCCTGGGCAGCCTGTGACCATAGTGTAAGGTCTTGCTTCTAACATTAAAAATGGAATAAAATTTCCAGTAAAACCCCTGCCATACTGGAGACCACATTTCTGTGAATCATCAATATAGCCATATTCTTTTACATCATCACACATCACAAAATCCAGGATGAACCCTGTGAGAGGTGAGACCGAAGTCTTATGAGTGTAAGCAGTTCAGTTTGAAACAGCCTTCCGAATAAGACCAGTCAAATCAAGGTTTGTCTTTTTAGGGATTTCTTTAAAATTTCCACTTTGAAAAGGTCTTTCCACTAAAAAAACCCTAAACAACCCTAGTACTAACCTTTGAACTGCCAACCTTCCATCCCATCCCTCTAAAAGATGGTAAAATTGAAAAGAAAGGAGATTAAAAATATTCACTCCAAGCAGAGATTTTTATTTTCCAAAGGGAGAAAATTCCGTGTTTCTAGTAAATCTACTTCCCTGTGCTCATACATTTCTGGTGCAGAATGGAGGCATAGACAGATTTTCTTAATAAGCTCATCGTTCTAGTATAGCAAAGCACAAAGGATGGGACCTAACCATGGATGTTCGTAGGACATGGTATCACTTACATGTCTTCTGAAGAGCTAGTCATTCAAGGCTGCTTTATGATCAGTCATTTATAGACCAAGTCACCTTACACACTTTAATAATTGACATGAGCATAGAGGTACCAGGGCCCAGGTAGACCTCTTACTTTCCATTTCTTTTTCTGCCTTCTTTCTTTCATGAAGTTCATAGATCTCAATTTTTGCCTCAGTGTTACCTTTCTGTACCTGGTTCATCATCAGGCATAGGCATGTTGTAATTCCTGACACACATAAGAAAATACACTGGATATTATTTACTAACATCCAACTAAACTTAATTAAAACCATAAAGTTTTTAAAAATATGTGGAAACACATATAGAAGAGAAAGCACATGCTCCTCTCCATCGTTACAGCAAAGGAAGAAACAAAGGGGCCTGGTGGTGGATTGACCCTGCGTGGGTGGAAGTGCTGGCAGAGCAAAATGTGGAGCTAACCTACCTTAGCTGGTGTTTTGTGGAGGCAGTCTTGGACAGACCCGTTCAGGGAATGCTGTCAAGAACAGGGAAGGATCAGTGTACCAGTAAACAAAGAGATTCAGGAGCCCATAACCTTGCTGGGGGAACACTGGGAGACAGGGCACCTGCTACGGTACCCATCAAAGGCTAGCAGCACCCATGGAGTCAGTGAGGATAGAGTTCATCTCCTTTGCCCTTGTTATGTCTTGCCTTGCACAAGGAAGGATGCATGTCACCTGAGTGAAGCCTCTAGTATTTAATTACTAGACACTACCACCAGCTACTTGGAGGCCAGAAAATTTGTTTCCCTTCTAGTATTACTTGTTCGTAGTTTTAATCAACGGCTCCTTGGGGTGAGCTGTACTGCTGCTGGCAGGGAAAGTGGAGAGGAAAATCCACAGGACATGGCAACAGAAGCAGCAGTCTGTGAATACAAGAGCACACAACTTGGTTGCACAACCTATACATACGGGGACAGCCCCATTCTATGACAAAGAAAAGAGAAGTGGTGCTACACCCTATGGTTAACATGACAATATGTAGTGAGAGTATTTCATGATTACTAGTCATTTAGCTCACTTTTCTCACCATTTAAAGATATCACTTGTTTTATACATAACACTGAAGCCTAAAGAGAACTTCCTTCTAAAATAATTTGGTGAGGTGGATTGAAAAGGAGCAAGTGTGGTGCAAAATGAAGGGAGATCTCAATACATTCAATATAGGGACGTTGAGTCATATACAGTAAAATCAATTTTCAGTCAAAAAGAGGAATTCTCACCTCACTGAAGTTGGTGAAAAGACTCCTATTGCTTTTGATCGAGTGAGGAATTCACCCCAGGTAACTGGATGCTTGTTAGGAACCATGTGAAGGAGAAATGTTAGGACGGGGTCTTGTGGAGTGCTGAACCCTTGAAACTCTTGTGAAGGTACACTGAGTGAAGGTGCACTGAGTACATTGCTGGGCAGACCCGTTTGTTTACATCTCAAGACTTGCTGTAAAATGCTTTTTCAGGGTTGGCTGGAAATCTTTGTTCAGATAAAACTTCTCAGTGGAGAGCAAGACTTTAATATTTCCCCTATCACGGTGATTTCAGATCAGGTGGTTCTGGCCAGATTAAATGGAATGGGTTGCATTGGCTGGATCACATGAAGTCTGGGGACAGGGCTCAGAGGTGGTCAGGATACCCCAATACAGAGCCTTAGGTCATGGCATCTGCCTCTTCATTTTGCCCCTGTGGCTGCTATGAGAAGGGAGGTAGTAATAGACAGGAGCCTTGCTTCCAAAACTGCTCACAAGGTGAACAGGTCTAGTACACTGCTTGCAGGCTGCAAAAATCACAGGTAAGGGGAAAACAGGAGAAAGTGTAAAGAGTGACATCTTCAAATAATGAGAAAAACCATCTCAATGCCTGTACTACACTAAAAGGAACCATTGAGGCCTGTTCTCACTAACACAAGGATTTCAGGGTCAGAAATGCTGTTGCTTGTCTCTTCGCTGTGGAGAAAAAGGCCTGTGTGAACATTTTTAGTAAATACAGTCATTTTTTGACCATAATGGAAGCAAAACTTCAAGTCTATGAATTCTGGCTAGCAATTTATGTCTGAAAGGGCAACAAACATTTTGAGAAAAATGAGAAAGTGTTGGTCAAAGTTCAGTATGTTGTTATGGGAAGTGTTTTAACAGAGTGAGATTAAAACAGTCTTGAAAATTTGTATGAATTTTAAACTTGCCTTTGGTGACACAGTTCCATCCTCATCTGCTTTACTGAGAAAAATCTACTGAAATTCAGACATTTCCAGAAGCTACTGCAGTATTCTTTATAAACTTTAGGTTTCTTTGCTAAACCTGTGTTTCTGTCAAATGTGATCCTAATTGTTTGATGTTTAATGTCATCCATCAGACCAATTTTTCTTTCCTCACATGCTGTTTCCAGAACTCTGATCCCTAATTTAATTAATGAATCATTGTTTCCTGAGATATTAGCTGCATCTGTTCCTCTTCATTTTTTAAAACAATTACAGTATTTTTTTCACTTGTCTCCTTGAAAATAAGTGCTGCAAATTGGTTGCAATGCTCAAACGTGCTGTTGCTTTTAAGCCATTCTTCCCTTCCCTTCCCTTCCCTTCCCTTCCCTTCCCTTCCCTTCCCTTCCCTTCCCTTCCCTTCCCTTCCCTTCCCTTCCCTTCCCTTCCCTTCTGCGTGGGATTAACTGTGACCCCTGTAATGCCTTCGACGCTCCTGTGGGGTCAGACCTTGTTGCAAGCTATTCTATCTGTAGGCTTTCTTTCATGTAATGACATCCGGGCCCCAATGAAATCCGTGAACATTTTGACATCTAGTGTTTTCACTCATATTACAGCTAATTAATTCATGCCTGTGAAGCACTTTGAAACTATACAAACACTTACTTAATATTGTTCTTTTTTATGATTTACCATTCTTAACTCACATGAACTTTGAATTAGAGGATTTCTCTCTTTGTAATCTGAAATCCGTCTTATCAAAGATTGGCAGGCTGTTTCCACTTTTCAGAACAAGCCTCCTCAATCTTGGCTCAACTTTGCTGAATGAAACACTGTGAAAGCATGACCTCACCAAAGTCAACAGGGCCCACGAACCCATCCAGAAAATGTCACCTCAGGCACGACTCAACTCCTAAAGTGCACGGAAGAAAGATTTTAGGAAGTTGTATGAAGAACCAGGGCTTAAGTTCCCACCTATGGGATCTGCTCAGGCTTCTTGCCTTTGCTTGATCAGCCTCTTACCCCAGCACTGCGTGGTAAGAGCCAAACTCAGCCAACTTGGGCTGCCATCTGCAGTAAGGCAGCCGGAGTCAGTGATCATGTTTTTGGATTTACGCCTAGTCTAATTGTGCTTCGAAACTAACACTACAGTACCAGTTTGGGCAAACGGTAGTTTAATCCAGAACTTCCAAAAACTTACTCCATTTCTACTCAGTGCTTGAGGAGGTGCCATAAATCACCATTTTTGTAAAAAATTTATTTTGCGGGAATAAGGCTGAGCTCTTTATAAAGGTAAGACAAGGACTTAAGACCAGAATAATTTTCATGGAAAAGCTGTGGCTTTCTTTTAACCTATTTGCCTGAGTTGTCCTCCCAGGAGAAACCAAAGTGAAGGTGGTGGGATGAGGGAGGACATTGTGTTTGCGTCTTACCCCTGACTGGGCATGGGACATGGCCACACTGGCACTTCGGACCATAAGAGCATTTCTGTAGACTGGTTCAGACAAGGCTGGGATGAACAGGCACTTCTCAAAACCATATTTAGAAATCATCTTAATCCTGTCCGTTGTTAAAATAGGTGTTTTTATCTTAAGCAGTGACATATTATTATTATTTGTTATGTATATTACCATACTGCCTACTTACACTTGTACGTTATTTGAAAGTTAATTATACCTCCTGTCCTTTCGCAGTCTCCACTAATGTTCAGTTTTAATGCACTAATGTGTTGTTCTTGTATGACACGTATCCTGGATGCAAGAATAAAAATTAAATTGAAATCTTAAGGTAAAAAGAAAGCTCATCTCAGTTAATTAATATTTACCTCCAGCAAAACACTGACTAATTATATTGGTGCTGTAGGGAGGGAGAGACCTGCAAGGAGCTGGTTACCCATTATCTGCCCAGCCTGAGGAGCTCTCCCAGCCCCTGCGAGCTGATGAGATCCCTTGAGAGACTCCCGGCTGTGGCAGCAGGAGCACAGGTGCTTTCTCCCTCCCTACCACACCTGTGCTGCTGAAGAACCAGCGCAGAGCCGGCACCCGCGGCTTGAGGCAAGCAGCCCGCGGCTGGTGAACAGACAGATTTTGTGTGGCACCCAGCAGCGCCACGAAAGGGTGAGCACCTCTCTGCTCCCGGCTGCCACCGCGCCTGGATGGCACTGAGGGCTGGGGTGGGTTGCTGGGGAGGCGGACGAGGTGTTGCAGGTTGTGCGGTTCACAGCATCACTTCTGGAGAGGCTGCGTGCCCTGGCTCCTGCTGAGAGTCTACCAACGCGCTTAAATCTTAGGTTGGGGAAGAAAACATCAGACAGGTTACTGACCCTTGGGGTGAGGTAATAATAAATAGTGCCATTAAATGGTACCTGCCAGTACACACTGGTGTCCTTCAGGATTTGTTGGGCCTGACCCCTATTCCCTTAAGGTAAATGAGGTTCTCTTATCACTGGGAAGGAGCAGTGGGCTAGGGAGTGCTGGTGCCACAGGCCAGGCTTTTTGGAAGGTCTGGGCTCTGCTGCCTGTTTGCTGTGATCCTCCAGCACCACAGCACGGTGGCACTGCGGTCCAGCAGACGCAGGGATCTGAGCTCGGGAAAAGTGGGGTTCAGCTCCCAGTGACACTGCTTCCCTGCTGATGTTATTTAGGGCAAATTATTTTAGCTTATTCTACACCTACAGCTTGCCAGCTGTAAAATTAGATGTTTGCAGGTCTCTCCAAGGTCTGCTGATAAACAACTCAATGGTAGCCCTAGGAACAGGGAGTTTCTTATGCAGATGGTCTTGTGAGTGCCACTGAGAAGCTGGCTGTCACCAGCTCACCTCACTGAAGCACAGCTGTGAGATTCCCACAGCTGGAATGGGGGGAAATGGCTGCAGTCTTACCGTACCTTCCACTGGCACTGCTGCGGGATGCAGATTCCTTCTCCCACGCACATCCCCTCACTAGAACGAGGCCATGTAATCGTTATACGGCCAACACAAAATTCACCCTATTTTCCATTGAAAAGATCATTTTATATGTATCTTGAGTAGGTTTTCTAAGTTGGTGGCCTAACAAACTCACAGGATTGAGTAGGTATCATTTCTTTAAATCACTTTTAACAGATCTTCTCATTAATCATTGCTGATCTAAACAGTTTGATCCCACTGAAGTATGTAAAGCATGCATTCAGTCACTGACTTAGTTATGGAGTCACCATTTAGTCCAGAGGTTAAATGTGAAGTTGTCTTACGCATAGAGCATTGCAAAAATAACCCCAGGCTTTTAGTTTTGATTTCCACTTTATTGATTTGCACTAGGTAAATTTAATTCCAAATCTTACAGATGGCTGAGATAGTCATTCAATTTTGTCATTGTAGTGAAGAAACCATTAGGAAAATGGAGAAGTAAAGGTCACAGTAATCTTTTCTGGAATGAAGAATGAAGAACCAATTTTATTCAGAGGTCAGATTTGTACCAAAAGCTCTGAAGCACTCACACTACACCATTATTTAAGCATTTACAAAGTTTTGTTGATACACAACATTTGCAAAACACAATATTGCCCAACAGAAGATGAAAAAGTGGGAAGCAGCTTCTTTCCTTCCACACGTTGGTTGTGAATTTCCCATGTTATGCCAGCAGGGTAATTATCCATAGGCATTTTTGTACTCCTTCATCTTATGGAGGTGTTTGTATTGGCCCTGTGATCTCTGTCTGTGATGTGGAGAAGGGCCTTGGATCTGCCTGAGATGCATACCCATAAGCTCACAAATAATCACTTTTTTCTTCTGAGCAGTTACTTTTTTCCTCCAGGGATACTTAGAAGAATTACTTTCTGCTATATGAGATAAACTCAATTTATTGACTTTAATTTTAAAGTTCTTCTTTTTGCACATGGAAGATATTCAATGTGTTTTAACAAAGCCTTTTCACATTTAAAAGAAGGCAGTATAAGTATGAAAGTTATATATTTGTTTCTTGGAAAAAAGACTGGCTTTTACAACCACAAGATATTGTTGAATGCCGGAAAACACCTTGTAAGCCCTTAGCATGTAAGTGTTGGGAGAAATTCATATGCCTAAACACAGGGGTCTAGAGCTGCTGCAGGTGGCCTGGGGGTACCTGACTTGGCTCCCCAGCTACCCTGTAAGGGTGAGAGTAAGTCTCCAGCAGGTCCTGGATCAGATCTGTCAGCCTCTCAGATGGCTCAGCCGCATGGGGTGGCATGAGGCGCCTGCACCGCTTTCCCTGGAGCTTCTATGCTAAGAGGTGAGGGACGGCTGAGAGCAGGCGGCCTCGAGTCAGAGCTGTCAAAACCCGGAGGTTAGGCTGTGCAGAAAGCTGCGTTTCAGAATCCCCTTAGTTTAAGGCTTAACTACAGCCGTTTGCCTGCGTTGGTGTGCTCCACCACTCGGAGCAGCCACACTGGGAGCGGAGTTTGAACGACTGTATTAGAAGACAATATTCACTTCAGCCACATCTGGCAGCTCCCTTTCCGTCTCGTTACCAGCTCAAACATGAGCAGCAACTGAGCTTCGTGGCCACATCCAGGTTGTGGTGAACCATCTCCACCCAAAGCCTGGTACCAGCCATGCCACGCAGAAGAAGGATGCTGCAGCACCAGCTGTTACAGTATGGGGTTTGCCCTCCTCTGGCCTCAAGGATGTAGTATTTGAAGTCTCCTCCTTGTTGTGGTACCGCACAGAAGGCCACTCGCTGCCGAATTATTTTACTTGCTCCTCTCATAAAAGTCCTCACCAGTAGCTTAAGATATCATTGGCTACCAGGGCTAGAAACAGAGTTGAGCAAATGGAGCATTTTCTGCATAAATTCCTATCTTGCTCTATCAGTCTTAGATGAATTATATTGATTTCCCTCTTGTGGTTACTTTAAATTCTTTCACAACAAACATAATGCTCTTTGCCTCATTTAGCTGTTTCTTACACCTTTTACTTTCAATCAAAATGCTGATATCCTTCTTTGTACTCCTTACATTGAGTCCCGAGCACCAACAACCTTGAACCTGTGGCACAATGAACACTCACAAAACACAGAGATAAGCTTGTGCACTGTTATTATAAGAAAATATTATATATATATATATTTAATAAATGTATGTGAAAGTCATGGAGTTTTCTGCAGAATTCTTTCCTTTGGAAGAAAGCAGTAATCCAAAGAAAAGCAGTGGATTTTTGAACCATGAGCCTTAAGTTCTAGTCCTATTTATTGAAATGTGACTTAAAAACCAACGTGGACAGAACTAAAGGAAGCAATAACCACGAGCATCTTGAGGAAGCCCTCCCAAATTCTGCTCTACATGTGTCAATGGAAAAGCATGCTATAATTGCACTGTATGAAAGAAAAAAAAAGAAAAGAAAAACCCCATCCTTTTACATTTGGTACCACAGTGAGGTGACAAGCCTTATTACTTTTTTATTTACATATTACAGCCCCCTGACACTGTTCCAGGGTAACGTGGGGCTGGGAACTCTGGAAAAGGGAAAGCCCCAGTTCTTACAGAAAACACAGGCAAAGGAGGCGCCTGGGTTTGGAAGAAGGGGCACGTAGCTGGGGATGATAAGCTCTGCTTCCTCTAAGCTCTCCATGCCAGCTGCTCACAGATCACTTTTTTACCCTGACCTGTTCAGGGTTCACCTCTCTGTTGGCCATGGCAGTATCCTGCTATCTTCCTTGCACTCTCAAATTTACAACTCTTGCCAGCAGCAAACCTCTCTCTGATCTCAGACACATTCCCAAGCATGGGGTTAACACTACGTGTTAAAAAAAGGGGACCCATGAGGACTGGAGCTCCTCCTGGCTTTTTTGCAGACTCCTCGTGTAACTCCAGGTGAGCCCCATGGAGGCTTCATTTCCTCACTGGCCAAAGCAGAGCTAGCAAGGCACCTGTGTTTCCTGAGTTGTGATAAAGATTATTCTAAAAAGAAATGTGTGTGAAGGACTAACTGCAAAGTGTCACACACGAAAAAAAAAATCTGTAACTGTACCTCTCCCTCCTTTTTTCACACTGAGCTATCACTGAATCCTATCATTTTTATTCTTATGTGGCTTATTATTATGGGTGTGCAGCAGAAGTAATGATGATTTACTTAATAAAAACTGATGTATGTTGAGGATTTCGCTTTCTGCTTACTGCCCCTTCCACCAAGGCCCCCTTCCACCTTGTATCCCACAGGACTGCCCCCCTGATTTCTCTACTGAGATAAATGCTCCTGTTTGTTTCATTTGATGTGCCTTTTTAAAGGGAATGGTGTGCGTAAAGGCAAATATTCTACAAAAGTTTGATGAGAAATTTTTCCCTGGTTTCTATGAGTGCCAAGATCAAGTGCCTAGAAGTGTGTGAAAAAGTGTGCTTTCCTAAAATTTCCTTAAAAGTGGACTATACCTATGGTATAGTTGATATACTCATTTCTTCAGTTACTTCTACTGAATAAAATCAGCAAAAATACTTTTTTATTATGTCAATGCATTGTAATTAATAACATATTGCATTAAATTTTCTGGTTTAGATTTTAAGCCCTTTTACGCCATTGATGTGCCAGTGATTTTCAAATGTTACTTTGGCTGAAATACACAAAATAGAAAATGGCTTCAGAATCCTGGATTAGCTGTCACTGATGGCATAAGTCTGTCAATAGCAGCCAGTAAATGTGGGAGACTGACTTTCTCCTCTTATTTTTATTTATAAATTCCATTTCAGAATAGCAATAAGACACTGCAGGCCATGAATTTTGAAGGGATTATTGCACTTCTCTCATGACTGAAGTCACTTGCCCTTTAGCCTTGTGTCTTATAACACCTCCCAAGGTGTTCAGTAGCAGTCCAGAAATGCATGGCATGCTGTGTCTTATAGCTTAAATACATTTAGCTTGATCATACAGAAAAATAATTATAAAGTAAGAGAATGTGCGAGGAACCACCCCCCCAGGTATTCCATTCTTTTTCCATTCTTTTTTAACGAACTCATAAGTAAAATAATTCACAGATTGCCAACTGTGTTAAAATGTACATGAAACATGGAAGAATTGTTTCCCTGTTAGGGTTATGGTATCTTGCAGTATATATGAAACACCAACCTTTTAATACAGTTTGGATTGTTGCATAATAAAGAAATACAGCTAAATTCTTAAAAGGGTTAAACAGTTCCATTCTGCCTTAAATTACCACTGTCATTCAATTCATTAGATGAGTTTATGGAGTTACAATATGTCTGTAATTTATAGCCTGCTTACTGACAAAGCTTAATGCTAACATATGCCTAATTTGCCAAGGTTATCTCAAGCCCCATTCATCTCCCCCACTAACAATATGCTGCTGATTCCATGCTTCATGGATGAGGTACATGCGGTTTCATATTTAGTGCTATCAATCACAAGTAATTGCCTCCAGCTCCCCGCCTCAGTGTTCAAAGTGATTTCTCTTCAGCCTCCGAGGCTTGATGAAAAGGGGATGCGTAGCCAGAGGAGGGCATCCTCCTCCAGCCTTAGCAACGGCAGACCTGAAGGAGCTGGAAATCAGAGAGGAGAGGCGTACCTGCCGCTGACATTTCCAAACTTTTCTCTTCTGGGGCACACGCTTTTTGCAGTCAGGAAGGTATGCTCCTGGCTATACGCTTGTGCAGCAGTGGCAACCCTCCATGGGAAGTGAGGCGGCTTCTGGACTGGCGCCTTCGGGATTTCCCCAGCGATGTGCTGGACTGACCTGGGATGCCTCCAGCCCAGCTCCCCCACGCCCCGGCTGGCAGCTGGGGATGCACTGCTGTGCTCCTGGGCCCTTCGTGAGGTTGCACTGACACGGGGGACGTGGCAGGACCAGGGTCTGCCAGAGGAGATCGCGGTTCACATGTATTTTCAGTATCTACTGATTCGTCTTGGTGGGACTGTTATACCACCAACAAATTGTACCTTACGTAGCATAATATTTTTAAATTGTAAGAAGAGCCCTAGTCCTACCAACTCTTAAACCTGTGCCTAGCTTCATCCCTGGGAAGGGTCCTGTTGGTTTGCCTTGCAGAAGTGTTTAGAGTATCAGGATCTAAGGAGAGAGACTAACTCACGGTTCCCTGTTCTCTTCCTCTTTGTTCCTTGCTGGTATTTTCTGCAACTTCATGTTAAGCTATAACGGCCCCTTGTATCAGCATGTACCTATCCCTCTCCCTATCTAATTAGGCTTTTTTTTATATGCTTGTAGTCACGCTAGAAGCTGAACACTGAATGGAAAATTCAGCTGAAGCATCTGATCCTGAACTGTTTATGCATATTCTTACCACAAGTCATGGGGATTGCTCACATTCCCGTATGAGTACTAGCATTTGTATTTATAGTACGTGGATCAAAATCTTTTATTTTATTAATGTGAACAAACACACACACACACACCCATTGTCTATCGAATGAGCTGCTGAGCCATGTAGCTATGTAGCTTCCTGAGCCTTTAGATACATTCCAGAGATCTCTCAGATCACATTAGAAAACATAGGAATGAGTTAGCAAGTATATTTTGCCTAAAATACATCTCCCACTTTACTTTGGGATTCAACAATGAAGAATATCTAGGAAAAACTTTGTTCTTGGATACTCTGCTATCAACCAGCTGTAACCTCAGACTTGTGGAGGATGTTGTTGTGCTTGATACTCTAAAACTTCCCCAGGATAATGGAGACTGTTTGGTAGACCCAGTGAAAGTCTCTGTTCATGTGAATTTACTATGAACTGCAGTACTGAAAGAAATGACCGCAGCTAGAGCAATCCTGAATGGATGAACAGATGTATAGGATTTAAAACCAGAGTGATATTATTTAGTTTCACTTCATAGGAACACCGTAATTTTAACATTTACTTGGAAAATGAAAAGCTTTCTGGAGCAAAAAATAAGTTTCATTAAATAAACTGCTGATGCTGATATTGTTGTTTTCTATGAAATGGAAATCACTGTCCTGTATGGAAGTGACAGCCGATGATATGAAAACCAGCTTCTCTTAGGGGCTTGGGGTTTTTTGTTTGCTTTCTGTGTTGTGCCAGAACTCAGGAGCATGCCATGAAAGGATAGCAGTCATGGGCTTCACATAAGTTTACTTTAGAGAGAACTAACTCCTATAACAATCAGAAAAACTATTGCACTTGCAGAAGAAAACACTAACTCTGTGGCTGTGTGGGTAATTGTGGTTATGCTTGTTATGAACTGACATTTGGGTGAATTTAAAACTGTAGCAATTCTTGCTTGTATGTAAATAAGCTTTTATTTCTAAAGAGTCTGATAGGATAAAGTCAAAGAATCTGCTAAAAATTTGTATTCATTTTACTTCCTGCCCTCAAATAAAAGGCCAACCATTTTATTTTTATAATATAGTTCTAACTTTTTAGGTTTAATTTTTAGTCAAATCAAGTGAGCAATAGAAATACATGTAACACTCTTTTCCATATAATTTGTATTAACATGATTTACAATTCAAGAGGACTGCGCTGTAAGGGTAAAAAATAAATTTAAAGAATTTATTTATTTAAAGAAAACAATATTAGCTATTAATTAATAGAGGGGTTGGGGTTTTTTCTATTTGGAATATCTGAAATAAATGTAAAAACAAATCAGAGAATTTATAGAAAACTTTTCTGAAATAGAAGAACATGTAAAGATTTTTTTAAAATACAAGTGTTGTGAGGCTTCAGAAAGACACACATTTATCTAAATATAACTTCAGCAGTACTAGCCAGTAAAAGAAGAGAAATAACTGCCACAAGTGTTCAGAAAACTTATCTTTTTGTTTCAAAGACTGTTTCTTAATCAGTGGCTGGAAGGAAATGTCTTTGTGAATCGTTGCATATATTCCAAAGGGCTGTAAGGCTAAGTGGCTGCGCTCTGCATTGCGTCTGCTGACTTCCCATTCAGAGCCTCCCTGACAAGCGGGGGGTGGAGGGATGCTGTGCTGTGGTTTGTGGGAATAGGCTCTTTCTGTTCTGGTTTATTACATGGCTAATTAACCAAGGTCACCGAGCTCTTTTATAAGTCTGCCAATAGAGACATCACTGGTGCCTTAACAGATCTGTTTGTGATATTGCATGCCCTGATAATATGACAATGATAAAAACAAAACTATGGGGGAGCATTTACCTGGAGCTTTGTATAAACATGCAAACACAGGAAACAAAAATAAAACTGCAATAATAGGCACCACAATATTCCGGATTTTGACATGTTTAATCTTAAAACCTTTTCTTTTCTATGTTGTTATTCCACAAGGGTTATGTGTAGCAACTATGAATAACGACTACAGGAATTTATAAGCAGTAACAGTAACTTATCACATTAATAACCTGATTTACCTGTGACACAGGATCTTCGGTGAGATTACCACTCTGTAAATTAACAAGGAATGCATGGTGGTGAATATTAGGGAGAAGACAAGGGACTTCGTCTCAGGATTATGCACCAGGCTAAGATAAGCCTCAGTGTCCCCAAAGCTGCTGTTGAATGCAGAACAGAGCTGCTTACTGTTGACTCTGCACAGAACTATCTTGCAAGATGTTGTCACCCTCACTTAAGTAGCTAAGGGCTCTCTTAAAACTAATGAGATCAATGCTGTGCTCTGGCCCAAATGTTTGGTGGCCAGAGGCCTCCTCAGGCCGTCCTTGGCACGCATGGCGTGCTCACTTCTGCTCCAGCCCTGTATATGAAGCCAGGCGTGCGTGACGCTGTCCCTGTATGAGTGACAGGTACAACACTTCCCAGGGGAACTTTGGCAACAGCTCATCAACCCCACAACACCCAGCTTGTACCTGCCTCTGGGAAACCCCGTGGCAGCTGTGCATTGCTCCCTTCTCATGTGCCAAGGCCAGCTCATCTGCCAAGAGCAGTACTCAGAGGTAGTGCTGCTGCAGAACAGTATGCCTAACACCAGGAAGGTATTCCCGTTCTTCGCGGCAGCCTCCCCTCAGCTGTGAGATGAGCTTCAGCCCCCGTGTCTGAGACTGCTGGGTCACTGGTGGTTATTGGTCCTGCATCTGAGCTGATCCATGCGGAGTGTGTTTGCCAGTGGCTACACAGATGTGTGCATGAGCCTCCAAAAGTCCCATCTGGATGTCACCCGGGGTGGTTTGGCCCTCACAATGCCGCTGACTGAACCGGAATGATTTCTTAGATATGTATATCTACTTAGATATGTATATCTAAGTATGTAGGTGCCACATATGGGCTAGGAACCCAGGCCTCCCTTATGGTCAGCTGTGTATAGTTGATACAGTGGAAATGGCAGGGTGATTCAGCTTCCTCAGGCATGGACATTGAGGCCTTGATTCATCTACCAGAGCTCGGTGCACAAGTAATACATGTAACAAATAATTATAGCCATAAAGGGATCCTAAAAGTAGATTGGGGGGGGGGGGGAGAAGGGAAGCAAAAAAACCCCAGGAACTCTTCCTATAGTTATCTGGCCAGAAGTTTTTGCTCCTTAGGAAGTTTGTGTTGCCTGGAGAAACTAAAGAATGGTTACCAGTGCCTTTTGAACTGAGTAACATCACCACTGAAGCTGGTGCTGGTCATGGTGGACCACATCTCCAGTAGTCACAACCGGCAACAGTCATCACTGTAGTCCTCCTTACAAAGACCTAACACAGCACTAGGCAAGATGCAAAGAATGACCAGGACTTTTCATAGTCTTTTACAGTCCATCAGACAAATCACATCATTGTAAATCACACCTATGTAACTTGGTCCTGAGACCATTTCTGGTCTTGTCTCTCAGACACAAGTATGCTTTGTAAACATAAGTTGTCAGAATGAAAAGAGAAAAAACCCAGAAGCAAAACAACCCCACGGTAAACCCCGAACCCAAAGAACTACTCCCTGTCAGAGTGAAGTGTCAGTAGGAGTCAGACGTCTGACTCCCTGAAGATCAGGCAAAGAGAAAACTTTTTACTTTCTGCCCCCTGCACTTTACCATTCAGTAACCTTAGCGGATGAATCTGGAACTATATTTTGCTCTTTGGCTGTTTAATGTCCTGTTACTGTCCTTGGAACACGGGTCAAAATACTGTCCTTTATTTAATACACTCCATTTTAAGCTAGTGTCACAGCCAGCAGGCCATAGAGTCACGCTAGTGACGGGTCAGATTACAGAGAGACACTTACCAGTTTGCAGCTTTTGTGTCACACATAGATTTGCCTCCTCGCTGCCAAGAAAGAAATTCAAGCACGTCATTCATGTCCTGGGTGAGTGAAAGGATGGAACAACTACCTCTCACATTTTTAAAAAAGAGAAGAGTGATGGGTTCTCCATTTTTTATGAAACAAAATGAGATGCGTCTTATTTGGTCTGATTTTATTTCAGACTTAATGGTATTGTTCCTCACAGGGGTCTCAGTATTTCCACATGTAGTGAGGGCAAACAGGTTGTTCTTTTGGGGTGAGGGTTACAGGGAAGTTCCCACAGACTTGTATCCTGTGACATCCATGCAATCGTACCAAAAGTTTAACCCTCTGGCGATGACTGTGTTAAAGGGAAATATATTAATAGTTTAAATTGGGAGTAACCTAAGATACTGGCTTCTTCATCACCAGTATAAAATGTGTTAGTCTTACCAGGATAATTTTTTCTAATATGTGCCATATTTTTGGTTGTGGAGCCTCACAAGTAAAGACTGAATTGGCACAACTTTGTTGGTATTAGTACTGAAAGGTCAAATAGTAGCACCGAATACATCCAGTTCTTACTCACAAGTATAATTTGAAAGGGAATCTCACTGTTGCTGCCACTCCAGCTGTAAGGGCAGTGTATTTGTAAACATTTAATTAACTACTTTGTAAAACCTGAACTAATGTTTTGTAGGAAAAATCTAACTATGATGTTTCTGGAAAGAAGAATGTTAAAACTTTCATTGCTTTTATTTCATTCCAACAGTGCCTAATATCTAAAGGGCATAGATTTAAATCACTTCCACAAAGCTGTTGAATGGAGTAGGCCATGTCAAACACTTTACCAATAATCACTTTTCCTTTCACATCTATATTTTTTCCAGTCATGTGAATCTGCTCTGTTTGGTATTAACTTTTTGTAATTCTTTGGGTAAAAAGAGCAAAAACCTTCTTATGCTCATTATCTTTTATCCTGAACATGATCATTCGTGCCTGGCTAATAACTTAATGCAGTATGAAAATTTAATCAGTTAATGGCTGTTCTCAGTGTTTTTCAAGAGTCCTTTTGGTTTTAGACACCCACACATGGTCTCCTTTTGTAAAAAGGGGTGCTATTCCTTTAAGCCCCCATACATTGCTTGCTAAATCCTCAGTGAGTTGAGGTGTTTACACCAGCAGGATTGGTACACATAGTCCTCTGAAAGCTGCCATTAGAGCACCTCATAAATGTGGGTAACTGTAGTAAAGGCATTGTGGGTTGTAAAATATCTCCACATCTTGGATTTCAAAGTTCTGTTAAAGCACTCTGTAACTGCAGTTTTGACTTCATTATCAGTAACAAAATGCTGAACATTATGATACCTTAAAGTGCTGAAAGATCTGTTTGGAAAGTTCTTTAAGCCTCTCTGGCTGTAATTTCTGAGCTTCTCTTCCTTTAGCAAAAAATGGTTTGAAAGGCCTCTGAGCCTTCATGGCCCATCTCATCTGCTCATCCTGAAGCCCAGGCACATTACATATATATATATATATATAAAAATATATATATATATATTAAAAAAATCTGTCATTGTTACAATGTACTTGAAACTACACTTGTGCTTGGAGAACTGCTGCATACCCAAAGTGGGCTTCCCATTGTGCAGCCCCATATAATACTTCTGTTTCTTTTAAAATGTATTTGAGTTGCTTTGTGCAAGTGGAGGCCAACCTTCTGCTTGTTGGCTGGTCAAGCCCTTGCTACATTCATTTGGCTTTTTGAAAAACAGAGTTCACCCCTTCCAAAATTGCAATCAGGTCAGTACGAAATTGTGTTTAACGGGAACATTCCTGTAGCCAACACCAAGGTTTATTTGGCTTCTTGAAGGAAGGTGAAATATCTGCTGAGAGGAAGTTTCCTGAGACATCTGTGAGTTTGTTGAAACCCTCAGAAAAGATGCCTGGAGCTTCTCTTCTTGCAACCAGAAGAAAAGAAGAGCAGGAGGTGTCTGTTTGTATAAGCTTGAGGAACAGAAAGGACATTTGGGACTTTGCTTTGATCCAGTAGGCAAAGGCCAGTGGGTCTGTGGTTTAACCCTGAGACAGGAAGATTTGGGAGTCTTGTTTATCTTGATTGGAAAGAAAGGGAATTTAGGACTAGATAGGCCTAAAAACGGACCCAAAGCCTTTACTTTTAACGCAAACTTGAAAAGGAAGGCGATGGTTAGGAAAGGGAATTGGCTGAAGAAACGTTTCAGCTTCTGGAGCAGATTCCACTTAATGAGCTAGAGATGCCTGTAATACTTCTTACGATTGCCTAATCCTTTCCATTATATGACATTATTTTCTTCTGCCCATAATTGCATCAAGCTTATGTGACCTGAGATGAAATTTTCTTTGCTTGCACTCTGCACTCCCTGAATTTCCTAGATGAGTATTTGTAAAGAGAGGCAAGACTTTTCTGTGAAAAAAGTTAGAAAAAGTTTTGTGAACTCTTCCAACTCTTCTATGTAAATCTTCACCATTTTTGTGGTTTTGAGCAGATATATGAAATCTGTCATGAGAGAGGACCTGGGAATAAGGAGGGATTTTTGCTGCCCCATGAGAGTGCATGTGGATTTGAACAAGACAGGAAGAACTTAACTATTTTTTTCTATCATGGGCCCAGTCTCTCAAAAGTGGTGACTCATCTTAGGTGTCTCAGATCTTGCTTCTCTGACTTGAGACACCTGAAGGAGGTTGGGAACCAGAAAATTGTTTAACGGGACCACTTACCACTTTTTAAAATGTTTATTTAACATAAAAGGAAACTCTTCCAAAATATTTCTGCATCCTCTTCTCTGCTACATTTTTTAAATTTGATTTTCAATGTAGATATTTACCTACCTATCTAGCTTTTCCCTTTAGCCATTTTTATTTTAATTTTATCCTTCCCTTCCCATTTTCACATGGAAGTATTTTATACTGTGAAAAAAGAACCTATTTTCACTTAAAGCTATTCCATCTCCAATTACATATGAACATTTACCTCTGTGTATGTGTGCTTACTGAAAAGTTAAGTGTCTTAAAGTACTTAATGAGATTACTTTTTAAGAGTCCTAAGCATGCCCATCTTAATACTTGAGGATAAAAAAATTTAATACTTTTTGTTCATGTGTTTGTCCTGGAAGTGGAACTTTTTATAAAGTGAGAGAAATATTGCTGGGCCCACAAGGGGAAGCAGCATTCCAAACCCCAGCCTGAACCCTGACAGAAACAAATAAAAGGATAACGAATCCTTTACGAGTTGGTCTGAATCAGCATATTTTTATTTCTTTTTCAAATGAGAAAACTTACTTGAAAATTAGATTCAGTTAATACATTTTACCATTGAGTACATCATCTCCTTATTCTTAAACACCTCTTCTGACTAGCAAAAACAATGTTTAGGCTTGGAGAAGGATTGCAATTACGTAAAACTTTCAATCTTATATAAATACATCCTCTCTTCAGAGGCTTGTTAAATCTCTCCCAGTTGCAGAAGTGATTCTTATCAAGCCAGACAATAGCTATAACTTTATGACCAAACTCAAACTAAAACTCACGGTCGAACTCTGACTATTGGATATGAAGCATTTTACTAAAGATCTCACAAATATTTTAGAGTAAACATAAACAATAATATTCAACGTTTAGTAGTTGAAATTCTCAAATGAACCTGAAGTAGTGCAAATATTCAGTGAATAGAAAAATAGAGATTTCATTGTGTAACCAGTAACTGTCAATTACTCATCTCCATGAGGTACGTAAGAACGTCTGAAACTTGGTTTCGTACTCTTTTGGTGATCTTGGGTAAAAGGCCCTTGCATGCTTTATGAAACATTTTAGAGAGGGGGCATTGTACTACAACTGAGATAGCTGGGTTTGAGACTTTTATTACACCATCGTGTTGAGAAATCTTCAAAAACGGCACATGGAATATTTGAATTGTGTCACCATTTTGTACATCATCTCCCTTCTCAGTACTTCACAGGTGGCATTGGTGTCTCTCTGTCGTGTCCTGAAAGAAATGTTTATATTCTGGATACTTCAGAGCTGCCATTCTCCAAAATTGCCTGTAGCTCTATTTGCTCCATTGTGCACACAAGGGGAGGACAGGCTCTGATTTTCACCCTGTTATGTGTACATTTGCTAGTTGTTTGTATTTGTTGTATGTCTATTCTGGGCTTTCATCCAATACCTTTTATTAACATTTTTTCTTGGCTGTCTTTCCCATTCCACATCCTATTTTTTATTTATTTTTATTTTTAACTTTTTCCCCCACTTGTTTTTTTTTTTTTTTTGTTAGTATCTCCTGCAGTCTTTTCTGCTGTTTGCTGAAGCTGTTTTCTTCATGACATCCCTGAGCAAGGGCACTACATCTCAATAACAATGTTCCATTTAAGCTCTCTGAACAAACTTAGTCGTGTTGTCATCCACTGACCTAGGAACTACCTATCCCAATGCTTTGAAATGGAGTGTGTCATTGTATTCAGCTTAACGGTGACCCTTCGGTGGCCAAAGATTTAGTTTTCATTGTACAGAAATAACCTACGATCGGAAAATTTATTAAAAAAAATGCTAGGCTTCTTATTTAATGGAGCTCTTTTCCACCTTCTAATAGGGTACTGAGGAAACGTTGCAGCCAAGCCTGACACACTGGTAATACATTTTTGCATTTGTACTACTGGTCTGAAAGGTCTAGTTTAGTTTCTTTTCAGATTTAGAGGACTGGAAAGATCAGTCCAATATCAAGACTTCTAACGATCTGTGATTAACCTCCATCCATTATTAGGCTCTCTTTTCATTGCCTTGTGGGCTAGGAGTACATTTGCCAGAAGAAACCATAGGGATTTGAAACCCTGTAAACTGGAGGACATGGGTGCGTAGGCCTGGAAAGATAGGAGGTCCCTGTGTACTGGGAGTTGTCTCACCCTGACGTCTGTCTAACCCACCCTTCTTCACAAAGATGGCCTTCGTGGGAGGTGGCAACCATGGAGGCTGCTGTCCTCCACAGAAGCACTGTCTTTGTGGTTTGGCTGGCTCAGGCACCTTTTTAGGCTCTGCAGACCTTTCCAAGGATGGGAAAGCAGACAGCCGGCTGGCTCAGGTGCCCCTTCTGTACCCCAAATTCCTGCTCTGGCTGGCATGGGGCAATCTGACTTGCAGAAGCTCCAGTCAGATGCCTGGCCAAACCTAGGCCTGGCCGCCTGGGCCCACGTAATACCAGCATTACAGAGACTTTTGGTGTTGATTCACTCTTACTGTGAGATGAGGGCCCACAAACCACCTGGGTGTCCAACTCTTACCGCGTGCATGGCTGCAAGCACCCACACTTGCTTCAGTCTGGCAGGAGCCACGCTGTGTTAGAAAAGAACTTGGGAGCACCAGGTGGCAGGGGTTTTTTGTTCGTTCTCTCTTACAAAAGATGTTATTTCAGAGTGTGGTGAACAGAGAAAGGTGTAGTTTGCTGCTAAATTCATGTTGATCTAAGTTCAAACAGTCGTGAGTGGCATGGGACACAGCAGAAATGGAAGCAGCAGTGCCACCACCAGACCTGCCAGCTTGGCTGGTGTTATGTTTCCCACATTCAGAGCCTACGGGAGCATATAAAGCATCTGGAGTTTTGACCAAGACCCTCCCACTTTCTTTTAAAAACAGTTTATAATGTATTAACCTCACTGCAAGTTTGAGCAAAAAACTGTAGTCAGAGAGTTGCTGAATCTTCTGGACATATGAAGAAGCTGGAAGGTTTCTAAGGAGGATGGAGACATCTCAGCTGAGGTAAATAATCTCTTTGTATCTCTCTTCCATCCAGAAGATACTACAAAAATATCTGTCTCTTCAAATAATAAAAGTAAAACAAGTCAAGAGGTGTCAAGAGAAGATTCTGGAGCACGTTAAGTAGAAAGAGTTGCTCAACATGCATTCAGCAACCATAAGCAACTAAAACAGGAGGTAAGTGAGCTGGTAAAAAAACCATGGTTTTCTGTCATTAAAATGTATCTGAGAATGGTAAAAGCATATGTTTTTAAGAAAACCTTTTAACTGAATTGTAAAACATTCTTCCTTCAGTACCAGATAGAGTACTGTCAGGGCAATGGCTAAGGGCAAGCCACATTATGCCAGAGATCTAATATCTGACAATTGATACAGAAACCTGGCATGGTTTTCCTGAAATAAATATTGTGCTATTCAAATTTGAATCCTCTGAGGTAATCAGAAAAATGACCAACAAATCCACTTAACAAGTATTTGGACTTCTTAAAATGCTCCTACAGAGTTTTGTACAAGAAACCAAAAGCCACAGTACTTTCAGAGACATCTCACACAATAAAGAAGGGATAGACACGAGGGGGACAAAATAAATATTGGCTAAATAGGATAAATACTGTCAGCACAGCATTAATTTTCTGCACTGCTGTTTTATATAAGGGGTTTCTGGGGATGCACAGGACCATCACTTGAACACAGTGTGAAAATGAATTATAGAGAAGAGGGATCTTGACTTCAAATTCCTGATTTCTGGTGCAGCTATTCTTCAGCTGTTTAGCAGTCCTCTGCCTCATACCAGTAAAATGTTGCCATTCTTTAGGTGAAACACCTATTTCTCTGCAAAATCTAAAGTTCTTGAGAGGCTTGGCTCTGCTTTTAGTGTGAGAACTCTCATAGTCCAACAAATATAAACACCATGTGCCCCTTGTAGTGTCTTTGCTTACTGACTAATTGGTGAGACTCGCAGCATTTTCCATAAAGGTGAGGTTTACAGTTTTTGACTCTGAAGTCATTTTAACTTCACATAACATGTGAAGTTTGGAGTCAGGATTTAGCATTCCTATTGTTGTCTGCCTACGTCTGCAAGATATAAACTGGGCAGAAAATAAGTCTGAATTTTTTTAAAGTTCTTTGTAAAACATAACCATTTATGAACACTTTTTAAATTAAAGATGAGCTTTTTCTTTTTATTTTTCCATTTAACTTTTTTTGTTCTATATTTCTATTTTGTTTCTGGTAGGAGCCTGTTTCTCAGACTGGTCAAAAGTCCAAGATGTACTGGGACAAATCATCATCCCAGGCATATGATACATAGGCTCTATTTTTCCAGCTTACTCTTTCTTTTGTGATTCCCTGTGCCCTACTTCTGGTAGGGGAGGTACTGAAACGATTTGGGCCACTGTGGCAACATTGTGCTGCTTAGCGGCAGTTTGTTTAGTCCAGGAGGAGCAGCATTGCTGTCCATCAAAAGCCTGACTGAGCTTAAGAAAGAGGTATGAGTAAATTCACTGAGTTTTAATCTGGGCAAGACAGAGCTGATGCTGAAGCAGGAATGTGCGGGAACATATATAACCTGGGGGAACAGAGATTTCTTTTCTCAGTGAGTGTTTGCCTCTCTTTCCACAAAGCATTGGCCAGTACAGGAGTGTGTTTATCACCCTACGTCCATATTGAGTGAAGTGTGGCCAGATAGGCATTGCCTTCCCGATTTCTAGAGTGGCGTATATTCCCTTCCTGGGTGTATCCTTGGGGCTGGCAAGCTGTCAGGGAAGGCACTACAGGTATGCCACCTGAGACGTGCCATCCTGGGACAGAGCACTCCCCAGGACTGCGTCTACACTAGCACAGCTCACCGGCGCTCCTGATGGAGCGCAGCAGTTGAACAGTTTGAAATCTTCCTCCTTCAGTTCTTCTTCCTCCCCAGGACAGAAGAGGTTAACAGGCACTTGAGTAGGAAGTCCACGGCTTTAATTGTCTAGCAGTCGCTAGTGAGACAATTTCAGTGGAGGACTCTTGACTCTGGAGCTCTCTTCCAAGGAAGCCCAGAACAGATTCATTGACCTGTGGGGCACAGCCAGGCTTTCACCTGAAGAAGAAATGGGTGAGCTGGTTTTGTTTTGGAATTACACGCAGAGAAAAGAGAAAAACTATTGTGTGGCGGTGATTTGGTGAACTTTGTGCACCCATTCTGTGTTATGCACATATTAGACGTGAAATGGAAATTGAATGATTGGTAACACAAGCCGCATATTAGCTCCCCACCTCCATCTTCTAGTTTGTTTTGACCCCATAGTTTTCAAAAGTGGGATTAATTTACTGTTCCCTGAATTCATTCACCCATCCTACTACCACCCCCAAAGACTCACCCTCTCAAAAATGGAACAAAAGATAGCTGAATGTCTTATCCCCAGTGGCCATTCCATTAGTTTGCAATTTGGACAATGGTATTAAAAGTCAATCTTCAATGTAAATGTTGGTGGAAAATATGTTTTTGTAAGCTGGGTGGCCATGTCCCAATTTGAACAGAACCTTCTGGAATCCATTGGTATTTCATGGACTCCAAATGACAAATAGTGTCAGAAAACGTATGCTTCCTCTTCTTCCTCAGATTTTTCACTACCTCAGGTAACCCAGAGAAGAGTCATTCAGTGTAATTTACTGTGTGATGGACAGACTACACAAATCTGCTAGCATGCTCTTCTGCTGTGGATCATTATTGAATTAGACGTGCAGGCAAAAGAATCTGAATGTCAAGCAGTACCAGAATTTATAATCCATCATTTCATCCTGGTTTGCACTTTACAGCCCAAACTTGTAAGTAGATGTATCTCCAGTGACTTCATTTTTTTCTGACTTCACTAAAGATTTGTCAAAGAGAAATCTGTCTCTTTCACACTGGCAGGAGCTTACAAACAACAGCAGACAGCAATCCCGTGGTAACACCAGTGATCAAGAATTGGAATCTAATGGAGAATAACCCATGCACATGCCAAAAATCAAGCAGAAAATTGAACTTCAACTTTTATTTTCTACAAAGGGAGAAATCTGTGTGGAATACAGAGGTGGGTTTTTAAAAATCTATTTATGTTTTTATCTGAAATTTTATTCAAATGATTACAGTTGGCTTTGGTAAAGAGTACTGATATTTTGAGAACTCCTGGGCTACATCCTGAACTGGATGACCCAGAAGTGTTTCCAGACTCCTAGGTTGGGATGTAAACTCTAGCTGCATTTCTACTCCATGTTCAAGTGAGATGCATGTGCCCATCATAACATCCCTTCTCTAGCAAGGGAACTTTTTGTATATAGGCTAAATAGGAGCTACACTGAGTTCTGAGAAATGCCCTCTGCAGACAAGAGGTGTCCGATCAGGATGCAGACTTTGTCAATGCAAATGGTGCAGAGATGCAAGTTGTGGCTGCTTTATTCACAACATACTCATGGGATAATAATGTTATTTTCAAGGTGTCTACCCCCAGTAACTTGAAGCAGACTGGGAGGTGGGCTTAAGAGAGAGTTAGGAAGGGAGAGAGCACTTTGAATGACTTCATTGATGATTTTGGATTAGCAGATATTGTCAAGTATCATGCTAGCAGTGTTGCTTCCTATTTATAAAACTGTTCATATTTTACATATTACAGTACAAAGATGTACATGGAGGGGCTTTGATATCTTATGCAGGAAAAGGCATGGCGTGTGCAAGTCAGAATGCCCCCATATTGCTTGTGTCTGTAAATATGCACCCTGGGATTGATCCTTTGTCCTTTCCTTTCACAATGAAACTCCAACTTGCCAAGATCCCCAAAAGCCCCTTCTAAATGAAGGGATGAGGCTACAGAGGTTTGGTTCTGGATGTCAGCAGCTCCTGGCTTCGTAATCTCCACTGATGCCTGTTCTTGGAGCAATTTGCATTCCTGAGTGATTAAGGGATGCTTTGTCCTTCAGATTTTGTAGGTCATTTCATTATTAGAAGCTTGCAATATTTTTTGCCAGACTCTCTCTCTCTTTCCTTTTCTCAAAAAAAAAAACAAAAACCAAAAACAAAAAAAAACCTGATCTTTTTATCCAGGACCTTTTAAGAGTCATTGGTGAGCTCAGAAGCTTTAATGGAGTTGTTTATTGTAGTTCAAATAATCTCTAGCGGCAGCTTCCTGGAGCTATAACAATGGAAGGATATTTTATAGCTTTGAGCATAATAGTGTCCTATGGAAAAAAAAAAAATCTTTATTATCTCAAACTCTCTATCTCAGACTTAAAGAGCACACTAGAGAGACATTTTTATATATCTTTAACTCAATACTTAATAAGAACAGAAATAGACCAAAGAACAATCTTTACATAAATTACTGAGCCTACAGGACTTCTTACCTCTCTGTATTTGAATATGTGCAGACAGTCTGAAAACAAGCCACCGCTCCCAAGAAGAGTAATTATTTTAATCTTTGTCCTGGAAACTTACTGCATTTACTCTTTGATTGCAGAGGAGCCAGTTGGGAAACGTAGGCAGCTCAAGTTTGCTTTTTAAGAAAAAGTCCATGTGTCCTGTATGCTGGTCTTTGGCAGGAGCCCATCAGACACCTGTGCTCCCAAACCTGGCCTGCTAGAAGTGCCCACTACAGATGTCAGAGCTCTTTTGTTGACTTCCTATTAGTCGCCACTTAATGGATGTGAGCCGAACACAGCTTTGCCTAAGCACTTATCAATAGACAGCAAACATTCTTCTTTCAGTGGGCAAAGGGTCAAACTGTTTCGCCTGGCTATAAAGCTGTGCCAGATAATTGCTGGTGATTAGCAATTTTAATTACCAGGTGCTAGGGGTTGTTGCTTGTGGAGCTTTTTTTTTGCTGTTGTTGTAATTGGGCAGGCTGTTAATAGGTATGGCTTATTGTACGCATGGTGTATATTTTACAGATACATCATGCAACCTTTTAAAGCAAGTAAAATAAAGTCAGTAACATAACCCGCTTCTGTTTGCATCTGATTAGCCACATAGTGCTCCAACAGGTTTTTCGATAAAACTTGTCTGATAAAGGAATCTTTAATACTACTCGCTAAAGCAGCTTTTAATCCTCTTGTAAACACTTGTGTGTACTATTGTTATTGAAGAGAGGCAATGATTTTAAAATTTTTTCCTGCTACATAGGTCATGTTGGAACTAAGCTTGTCAAACATGTTCTACCTCATTGGTTTTGCATGCAGACTTTTAGGGGGGTTTCATAGAATCACAAAACCAACAGCACAATTAGCAGTGAACTAATCTCTTCCCATATTCAGCAGTGAAATGGGTTCAAAATAAAACTGACACAAAAGACTCTTCTCTGATCTTCCTCACAACAATGAGGAAGTAAGAAGCTACAATACTTGTTTCTTTTTTTTTTTTGCTAAAATTTCCATTTATTTCCTTTGCTTATATTATTTTACATCACAAGCCCTGCAGACATACTGAAGGTCTCTGAAAGCTGAATGTACTGTTTACTAATCTACTCAGGTTAGTAGATTAGGCTTGTTCTTTGAGGGAATACAAAGGATGAATACCTCTGCAGTACTGAGTTCTAGCTCTGTTTTCATTTGTTCTGCAGTAATACCTCATGTCCCAGCTCAGATCACAGCTTTGTTTATTCCAGCAATAGCCAGACTGTCGGTTGTGGGCTGCTTCTTGGCCGACAGAATAGGGCTGTGCAAACCGTTCCCCGATATCTTCTCTCCTGGGGAGCAAGGGGACAGAGGCCAGTGCTGGGCTGAGGTCTGTGTTGCTTGTTCTGACCCCTCAGCCCTGCAACACCCTTTCCTGAGTGCTCCCCAGACATGAGGGTATGCATCTTGCCCTGGGGATGGGATGCTGGAGTGTTGGATGCTGCCGGATTCACGCCTGGGTTTTGTGAGCGGAGAAGTGCTGCAGTGTAAGGTCTTGCCTGGGTCAGTTCTTGACCTGACAGTAACCCTGCCCTGTAAATGCAGTAGTGGAAAGGAGACTGATTTTAGTCTTTTTTTTTTGAGTAGAAAAGACAAATAAGACCCCTCACTCCATTTTGATGTGACACAGACCCACTCAAGCCTCAGGACCCACTGCTTTCACTCGAGAAGGACATTGGCTGGGGACAAGCGCAGGGCACCGTGGGCTGGTGCAACTGGCCTGTCCCAGCGCTGCGCCAGCCTGTCCTCAAGGGCAGTGGCAAAAGTTACAGCTGCCCTCGTCATTTCTTTGTCCCTAGGTACGGATGTTTATTGGCCCTTGTCATTATGGCAAATCCCAACCTAGGAACCTGGGAATCCCTTATGGAGCATGGAAACANATACAGGCCAGGATGCCTGTATCAGAAATACAATGCACGACAAACAGGATTTTGGGCCAGCTATGAAAGCATCATCAGAGGGCTGGCCTTCTTTGGCCTAGCAACTTGCTTCAAAAGCAATGTCATCAACTTTGAAGGCACCATTTGTGCCATCAAACGCTATTGATCATTGAAAACGCCACTGGGCCCTGGCCCTAGGTGCACATGGCCATAACTCAGCTTCTATAGATTTATGCATTCAGGGTGTGCATTTTCACTTTAAGAAGTGAAAACATGTTGTAGATTTTTCTGCAGAAACTGTCAGACAAAATCCTGTGGCAGCTGCCATTGAAATTGAGGGCAAAGCTTTGCCTGGCTCTAGGAGCTGTGAGACTGTACTGTCAGGTCTCTTTTGTGTCAAAAAAATGAAGATGTCTTAATGCCCGAGATTACTATTATGGTCATTATGAAACTTTTCAATCTGACCCATTCTGCAGCTACAGATTAGCCATACATGTTCACCTTCTGCTGCTAGTTAAATTAATCAGAGCTTTGAAACCATTGAAACCTGGAGGAAAAAAAAGTATTTAAATAGTCAGTGTACATAGAAAGATGCTGCTGGAGAGGAGGATGCAGTACTCAGGGTGCTCCCATCCCCTGTGTTTCTCTGACACCTCATGGAAAATACGGAGCCTTCTCCTTTACGCTGACCCCAAAACCTGCGGACAAACTGCAAATCCCCAGTGCCAGGCCTGACACCACTCCAGAGAAAGCTGCAAATAACTGGTATTCCTGAGAAGTGGGGCAGCCTGGGGCAGGATTTGATTTCCTGAAATCAGTCTTTGAGCAATGGGAGACGTAGGCACCTGGCAGCAGCTATTTTTGGCAGGGGTTAAAATTTTGGTTACAGGACTAACACACAGTCATGACAGGATGATTGGTTTTCACAAGCAACCTTTGTTTTCACATGTGAAATCTTTGTTGTAGAAACAAATTTCTTAGCTCAGTATGGCTGTGTTCATTACGTTTCCCTCTGCACCTTCACCTGGGAACAGATTATTTTGCTTCCTGCTCCGTATTTTTGTTTGCTTACAATGACAGGCTGAAATAAGAGGTTCTTAATATTGAACACCACTGATGCCATTTTATTTTGGTTTCAACAGGGACTTATATCCCTTCTTTTTTCAGTCTCCCAGGAGCTACAGTTCAAAAAGATGCAGAAAGCAACGCCAGACAGACCCTTCCTGTTGTCACAAGAAGATAGTTCACAAAATCAGTGTTTCCCCACCTCTGCTGTCACAAAACTCCAATATGTCCCAAGAAGCAAAGAGAAATATGCAGTCACCTAAACCCACTCATCTCAAACAGCTTTTGCAATTATTGCAGCCTGTCCCCAAAGTCCCATGTTTTGTGCTCAAGTAAATGCAAATGCTAGTAGATGGTATCTTTGCCAGATATAAAACAATCGATAGGAATCTGCATATAACGGTGGGTTTGATTTCTCACCATCTGTGTGGCAACATGTAGCCGCACAGACTTGAGATGAGAGTTCAGCTGCATTCATAATGCAATTCCTGAAGAGAGCAGATTATAGATAGAGTTTAAGCCTTAGGTTTGAATTGCCTTGCTTTTGTGGATTGAAGTTAGACCCATACAACATTATGTGAACATAGTCTCTGGTACTTTGTTGATATTAGTTACCTGCTGTGACACACAGCACATGGCAGTTTCATTTTTGTACTCGGTGAAATACAGGTATTGTACACCTGAATTATAATCTTGCTGTGATAATATGCCTCTATTGATTCAACAAAACAAGTTGTCTGTTTTGTCTTCACTCAGACATTGCTATAAAGGAAAGACTGACAATCAGAAAGGTAAATATTTTGGACTTCACATCTCATAGCATGACGAAAAAGATAAAAGTGCAATAATTTTGAAATAAGACCTCCAGACAATGCCACTCCATTTGAACCAGTGAGATGAACTTCTTACAAAAAGTGTTTATTATACAGCAGTGTTAAAATGTTGAAGACCAATCATTTAAAAATGTATAAAGTGAAAAATGGTCTATTTAGTGATGTACCATATGAAGTATAAATATGCAGGAATTAAAATGTAAAATAAGGCTGAATTTTGAACTCTCACAAAATGAATGCTCTCTTAACCAATGAACTACAATGTTTCACTTTCTACAAGGATTTTGTATTTATTGTAATACACTAAACTCAGACAATGTACAGGTTCTGAAGAGAGAGTTTTATTCATAGACCACTAATTTTAGTGTGTTCCATGAAAATTAAAATTAAAAAAATAAAAGCCATGTAGTTTTCTTATGAAAGATTTCAGTGTCATTTTGAAATGCCTTAATTTTAAAATTTTATTTCCATACATTCACAGTAAATGTGTTGCAGTCCTGATGGAGCTGTACCCAACGGGGGTGCCCTTGCCAATGCTGGTTTCAAAATACTGCTATATCCAGAGCACGCAAGCTGTACTGTTAAGAGGCCAGAATTCAGCCTGGACCACTATTATTTGACAAGAAACATTGGAGTGCTTTTAGAAAAGACCTGGGAAGCCATGAAAGGATGTGTCTTTGACCATCTTTTCTACCAATAACTTTTACCACAAGGGTGGCAGGTGGATGGAGGCTACACAGCAGCACAGATGGAGGCTGCACAGCACATCTGGCTGTCCCCATAGTGGCTACATGTGCATAAAAGGGTACTGCTACAGGCCCCAGGCTACTCAGATTTCTGCCTGGGGTTGCCAGATGCTGGGTCCACAGACCAAGCAGGAGCAAGCTGGGCAGACATTTGATTTGGGCCTCCCTCCAGCCACCTCAAGGGCCATCACTAGTCTGCGTAGCCTCAAGAAATACCTTTTTTTTTCCTGTCTGGCACCTCGCTATGCACAGGCTGTCTCTGTTACTAACCTTTCACTAGTGC
Source organism: Pelecanoides urinatrix (assembly GCA_013400755.1). Lineage (NCBI taxonomy): Eukaryota > Metazoa > Chordata > Aves > Procellariiformes > Procellariidae > Pelecanoides > Pelecanoides urinatrix. The sequence continues at coordinate 48,159 of VZTQ01003842.1, read as the reverse complement.
TGCACTGAGTTTGCAGGGCGAACTAGTTAAGTGCATCTTTCAGTGGATATTTTTGCAGTGTTGTACTGACTTTCTTAAGAATAGGTATTATTTAAATTATATTAATTCAGGAACAGGTGTTCCTGAATAAAACTTGAGTGGGCAGACCAGGAAAAATAGACCAATAAAGACATTTATAACAAAGCAATGAATCAACTGCTAGTGGATTTATATACTGATGAAAGTGATGTTCAGGTTCCGTGAAGATGAAGAGGGGTCAAGACGTCCTCAGAGTTGGAGGGAAGCCCAAGGTGTGCTCAGGAAACTAGAGGCGATGGAGAAACTAGAGGAGTGCTGAGACACACTTTGACTTAGTAAATGTCTGCTGAAGTTCAGACAGTTATGGTCTGCAAGCTCTTTTACTTCCTCATGGATGCTTGGTACTAATGCCTACAGAGCAGAAGGAGAGGACTGAATCATGAGCTCTCCTCCATGTCCTTCAGTGTGAATGCGGGCAGCCTAGCAGCTGGCCTTGAGGGACTACCTCAGCGGATGACAGGACAGTGCTTCTGCAAGTGGTTAGCACGTTTTGAGTCCTGGAAATGTGCCAGAGGAGAAAGTGCTGTCGCCTATACATGTCAAAGTAAGCTAAAAGCATCCAAACACAGCAGTGCAGTGAGGTGTTCAGGAGAAGACCATGATGCGGTGAGTCCAACTGAATAAACTGGGTTAGAGAAATGGGAGACCTGACCTCCCAGGATGCTTTTTCTCTCATTCCCTATGGTGAAGGAAACAATATATTGCAGATGATCGAGGCAACAGCCGCTGGAGGCAAGTGACTTGAGAATGATGCTTGAGTCCACAGCAGGGGAAAGTCAACAGAAATTAGTTGATATATTAATAGGACTTTCAGGGATTGGAGGAGAAAGGAGGGTTTGTGGTATGCAAGCATAAAAGTAACGTGATGAAAGAGATTAATGTGGTAGATGTCTGTGAGAAAGAATAAAGGAAGCAAGTCTAAAATGAGATAACTACAAGATGAAATTGTGATCAGTGTCTTACAAATAATGTCTGCTCTCCTAGCCAAGCCTTTTACTTGAAATCATAGAATCGTTAAATGATATAAGGAGCACAGAAGTTTGTATACAAAGATATCAGTGACTTTTAGAGCCTCTTAGATGTGCATGAGCCATAGTGACTAGAGGACAAACATGTGGCGTGGAAAGACTTTCTCTAAGATGCATCCACCATATACGTCAAAGAGATAGTGAAAATCATCTAAACTGAGACCTACCTGTTGCCTTATTTATTGTCCTACCCTGGTCCTTACATTTTTGAAAGCTGTTGATCAGTGCCTTCAGTCTTCTTTTCTGACCATTGCAGTTCCTCCAACTACACCCTTCCTAGGGCCCTGATCAGGGGTCATCTCCCCTCTAGACCCTTTCCAACTTCAGTGAAAATCAGTCCCTGTGCCTAGACCCAATGCTTTAGCTGAGGCTTTTCCAGCATCAAATAAAGCAGAAGGATTATGCCATGTGTCTTACAGATGACCCTCCTGTTTACACATTCCAGCATGTTGGGATTTTTTTTTTTTTGCTGCCACATGATGTCTTTGGCTGACATTCAGCTTGTGATAACTCCAAATCCTGCAAAGCTGTAAAGCGTTTAGTCATTTCCCACTCTGTATTTATGCAGCTGAAATACAGAAATGAATGTAGAACTTTGCATCCAATTTTTTTCAGACAATTCCAGTTTCTCAAAGCTCATTCAGATTCTGACTCCTGCCCTCCAAATCACTCCCAGCTCCTCCCGGCTTAGAGTCAGCTGTAAATTCGCAAAGTACGCTCTCTATTCCATCATCCAAGTTGATAATGCAAATATTGAATAGTGCCAGACACCGGACAGACTCCTGGGAAACCCCTCTCAATGCATCCTTTTAATTTGATGGTGGACCATTGATAACTAATTTCTTAGCACAGCTTTCTGGCCAGTTTTGCATCCACCCTATGGCTGCTCTTTTGTTACTGTCCTGCAACTGGGGGCTGTTCCTGTAAGCACCTGCTCTTTTGTCAAAAAATGTTTTTTTTTCCTCCCCCCTGTACTCGCATGCTGGTAACCCCAGGGAACAGTAGCCAGAGAGGCGGTGAGCACACAGCATCTGAGGAGCTCCTCTGGGCCCTTAGACAGCCAATTAGTACAGGATGAAAAGTTGGGGTGCCCGTGGGCAATTTGTCTTTTCATTCTGTCAGTTCACTTCTATTCAGCGCTCCAAAGAAATGCCCTCAGTGTTTATGCAGGGTTTTTTTCATATACTGCTCTTGTGTCCCTTGGAGGAAAGTATTTGTCTGCCTGAGAGTGAGCTAATGTTAAACACAAGTTTGTGATTGGTTTTTTTTACTTCCTAGTACTTGATGGCCTTTTCCTTAATATCAGTATTTTAATACCATCTTTACTATCAAAAAAGGATGTAAAGAAAGACTATGTGAAACCCTGATAACTCAAATACACTTTGGTCTGCAAGCCTCAAATGCATGTTGGGAACTCCAGTTGCTCAGGTAAAGAATTAATATTTTGGAAATTAGAAGAAAGATTTTTGCTTGGGAAAATAATTAACCATGCATAATATCAGATTTTTTACTATTCAGCTCTTTTATAACAAAGTTGTCAGTAATTTTTCTGGATGTTTTAAAGCCCTGGATCGAGTCTTACACTTCATTAAATGAATATACCCCGTAAGTTAAGTGAAAGACAGTGCTTCCCAGAGAGGACTGATAAAATTTTTTAAATAAACATCAAAAGTTTGGATATGATTCAGGAATAATGGCATTACCAAAGGTCAGACTGTTGTTATAACCAGCCAGTGCAAGTGGAGATGGTGAATCAGAAAATCTTTTACATATTCAAAGATACATTTTTCAGAAGCTTGGATCAAGGCATTTTAGTTCCTCATCTTTTACAAGAGGAGCAGACATGAGGTGACGAGAGATGTTCTGGAACATCGTTCAGGAGTCCTTCACAATTTGCAAGTGGCCTGTAAGAACACAGCCCGCTCTGGGCCCCACCTTGAGAAAATAACTGTTTGTGAAATGGTTTGATATTTAGAAGTACCTCAGATCTTGCCATTACAACATTTTACATGTCAAAGGCAGGGATGAGTAAATGTGAAGAGCCTTTAAAAAAGGAGTCTTTAGATACTGAAGTTGCAATCCCATATTGAATGAATAATCCACTCCAGAAATGTGGAAAACATTTAGTGAACAGCTGGAGTGACTGCAGTTGATTCATCACTGTTTTAATGGGGGATAGAGGTCAGCAAATGCTAACTATGTTTAAGTGGGGATATGAAAATGAGTATAATCAAAAATTTTTAAAAATATAAACCATCTGGTTAAAGCAAGAGAATTAGAGGATAATTTTCCAATATCAGAAGCTAAGCTAAGGGATAATTAGGAGAGAAAAAATATGAATTCTGAACCGTTGAGAACATTTCAGCTACCAGCAGAACACACAATGAGGCTAACACAAGCCCTAGCTCCAGTTTTAGCAGAGTCAGGGACTGACATTCTTGTTTTCACCCTGGGCAGCACGGTGCTTCCCCGGAGTCAGTGAAGTCGTTAGTATATTCCCACTGCTGGAGAAGTGGTATCCTGCAAATATCTTTCTGGCGTGTTGCTTCAAAAAAGAAGAACAGTGCAACTCTGGGACTTCACAGAGCAAACCTTCAGCGGGGCTGTGAACACCAGTCAGATACACCTGCCTGGTTGAAACTGGTTCCTCTGACATTTTTACTGCAATTTATTATGGGCTTGCTTGTTTTCCCTCTGCAGTGATTTGGTCCTAAATGAGTAATATAGGGGTTTGCACAAAATCAGCAGTGCTGTACATCACCACCAACAAAAATGATAACACTACTTCTAGCATCTTTAATTTCCAATCAATGAACAAATGAGGTTATTGGCTGAATAAGGGGTAGAGGATTGTCAGGCTTTTTAATTCAACCATTCTTCTGGTCTGACTCAGCTGTCAGAGCTGACTTGAAGGGAATGGTTGAGACAACACACAATCTGAGTTGTTAGAGGGCAAGGAAATCTATAGAATGAAAGCAATGATTATGACTTCCCAGGAACATTGATATGCTAAATCTGTGAGCAAGAAAGATATCTTGGATAGGAGTTTTAAATAAATTCAAGATTTTTGTAAAAAATTGGCTTTTGAGGACCACGAGAAAAGATTGCATTTGAAATGTTGGCTGCCTGGATACACCTCACCTACATGAATTGTCTTGTGCGATTTTTTGGTTGCTAAGGATGCTATCGCAAACAGACAGAATTTCAATTGGATCATAGAGCAGGCAGCCTGCTATTTCTGGTGGGGTGCAAAGTAGGCTATTCTCATCTATTTATTATTATTTTGTAGCAAGGTATCGGCTCCTGGAACTGGCAAAGCAATCTTTCTTGGGATGAAATGTCTTTCAGATGGGGGAATTCAGAATACCACCATGTGAGTTGCATTATTTACCAGACTTATACAAAAAATCAGAGCATAGTATTTTTCCCAGGTCCAGGTTTTTTTCAGTTGTGTCCACATTTGGGTCACGGCAGGTCAAAAAGGCATATTCAGACATAGCAGGTTATCACTAACAGTGGAATTGAGGCAGCACAAAGCTCAGTAGACGTCACAGGTGGGAGGAAAATCCCAGTAAACACACTGAAATCGGTCACGTTAGGTATTATGGTATCACAGTTATACAGCCATCTAAACCCAACGAGTTTTAAGCTAACTGCAATGTAAACATAACCTTAGTGGGGATTTGCTGGGGAGGAATGGTCTCAATCCTTTTTTTTAGAATAGGTAAGAACACTTGATACCTAAACTATTGTGGTTCATGGAGACACAGACATGTCTGCGAGCTCCGATGTCTCATGGGGCTTTGAAAGTTTTCCCCGCAACCCCACTGTCACTAAGGAAGAGCAGGCTTGTTCAGCCAGCGGATGTTAAGAAGTCCTGTTAAAGCAGTTCCCAGCATCTGTTCTGCTTCTGTTGCTCCAATGTCCTAGAGCCAGGCAGCTTCTTTTCTCTCTATATAAATTTAGACCTAACAGAAGTACCAGAAAAATTCGTCTCCTTGCCTGTGTTGGCAACAGGGCTTAAAAGAGCTCTTTAAATAAAGCTATTTAGGAGAATATCTTGCAAGCTATCTCCCCATTTAAACAACCCCCTAGTCCCACAGTGACGATTCTCTCCATTTCCAAAGGCGTCTCTGGATGGGAGGAAGAAGAGGGCCGTTCGACGGAGGCTGAGTTCCCGGCCGTTCGGGTGACTTTTTGAACTGCCTCACCTACCATCTGCCCTCAGATTATGCTGTGTCAGTGACTGATAGCAAGACACACATCTGCTATCACTGCTCTTAAACATGAGATTCACAGTGTGGATTTTAAAAGTATTAGGCTGTGGCTGGTCAATTGGTCTTTTTCTGCTGCTGCCTCTTTTTCTCCATCCTCTTCCAGATGTGCTGTTGAAAGTCATACTTGAAGGAAGTTTGTTACTGGTGACAGCCCAATTTCTTAACTAACAGTGACTCACCACAGTGACTCGAGAGACATGGAATTACTTTTATTTAAAAAAAAAATCCAGATAAGCTTAACTTTTCCTATATTTGAACTGATACCCCTTGTTATTCATTCAAAACATATGTAATTCAACTTAAGCGGGGCGAAGGGGAATCAGAAGGAAAAGGATGCATCCTGTTAGAAAATGGAAAATACTGTATTTATCATCTTAAAAAGAACAAAAAGATCTGCAAGTTATGTGGGTTTCTGTGACAGTAATTATCCTTCTATTCAAGAATGAGTAATTACATTATTCTGCATGCTAACTTTCCCCCTTCCCCGGTTATGTGGCATGTGCAGGCAGGCGCACACACACACGCAATGTCATTGCACCCTCAAGAATAAAAACAGGGTGCAGTAGAAAAGGTAGTTCCGTTGTTTTCCTGAATAATGGTGATTATGGTACTTTTCTGTTTATGCTAAACACCAGTGGGTGAGAGGAAAGAAAGTGGAAATTTTTTACCTTTCTCGTTAGGGAAGCAGGGTACTGCTCTGCCTTGGCACCAGCCAGTGTGATGCTTTGGAAGTGTTCGCTCCCTTCTTTCTACACTGAGAGATACAATGAGAAAGTATTAAGTACTGATTAACTTAGAAGACAATTTCTGAAACCTGTATATAAAGGGAGAGCTTATCCACTGCCCAACACTTCTGAAGAGCACTTTTCCTTTGGTGGAAAGGACATGTTTCCCTCGCCTTTTACACATGCTGACTCGTGTAAGGTGAACTGCACGTTGTACCTGCCCTTCTCCAGTGGTTCCAGGTCAAGTCTTCCATAAAAAGTTGAAAGTCTATAGCCTAAATTCACTAGTTACATAGAATCATAGGGTCATTTAGGTGGAAAAAGACCTCTAAGATCATCGAGTCCAACCATAAACCTAACACTGCCAAGTACACCACTAAACCATGTCCCTAAGTACCACGTCTACACGTCTTTTAAATACCTCCAGGGATAGTGACTCAACCACTTCCCTGGGCAGCCTCTTCCAAGGCCTGACAACCCTTTGAGTGAAGAAATATTTCCTAATATCCAATCTAAACCTCCCTTGGCGCAATTTGTGGCCATTTCCCCTCGTCCTATCGCTTGTTACTTGGGAAAAGAGACCAACCCCCACCTCGCTACAACCTCCCTTCAGGCAGTTGTAGAGCGCGATGAGGTCTCCCCTCAGCCTCCTCTTCTCCAGACTAAACACCCCCAGTTCCCTCAGCCGCTCCTCATCAGACTTGTGCTCCAGGCCCTTCACCAGCTTCATTGCCCTTCTCTGGACACGCTCCAGCACCTCAATGTCCTTCTTGTAGTGAGGGGCCCAAAACTGAACACAGTACTCAAGGTGCGGCCTCACCAGCGCCGAGTACAGGGGCACGATCACCTCCCTGCTCCTGCTGGCCACACTATTCCTGATACAGGCCAGGATGCCGTTGGCCTTCTTGGCCACCTGGGCACACTGCCGGCTCATGTTCAGCCGGCTGTCAACCAGCACCCCCAGGTCCTTCTCCTCTGGGCAGCTTTCCAGCCACTCTTCCCCAAGCCTGTAGCGTTGCCTGGGGTTGTTGTGGCCGAAGTGCAGGACCCGGCACTTGGCCTTGTTGAACCTCATGCAGTTGGCCTCGGCCCAACGATCCAGCCTGTCCAGGTCCCTCTGCAGAGCCTTCCTGCCCTCCAGCAGATCAACACTCCCGCCCAGCTTGGTGTCATCTGCAAACTTACTGAGGGAGCACTCGATCCCCTCATCCAGATCGTTGATAAAGATATTGAACAACACTGGCCCCAAAACTGAGCCCTGGGGAACACCACTCGTGACCGGCCGCCAACTGGATTTAGCTCCATTGACTACAACTCTCTGGGCTCGGCCGTCCAGCCAGTTTCTTATCCAGCGAAGAATGTACCTGTCTAGGCCGTGAGCCGCCAGCTTCTCTAGGAGAATGCCGTGGGAGACAGTGTCAAAGGCTTTACTGAAGTCCAGGTAGACCACATCCACAGCCTTTCCCTCATCCACGAGGCGGGTCACCTGGTCATAGAAGGAGATCAGGTTGGTCAAGCAGGACCTGCCTTCCATGAACCCGTGCTGGCTGGGCCTGATCCCCTGGTTGTCCCGCACATGGCTTGTGAGCGGCCTCAAAACTGAACCGCTCCATAATCTTCCCCGGCACCAAGGTCAGGCTGACCAGCCTGTAGTTCCCCGGATCCTCCTTCCGGCCCTTCTTGTAGATGGGGGTCACACTGGCAAGCCTCCAGTCGTCCGGGACCTCCCCCGTTAACCAGGACTGCTGGTAAATGATGGAGAGTGGCTTGGCAAGCTCCTCCACCAGCTCCCTCAGTACCCTCGGGTGGATCCCATCTGGCCCCATAGACTTGTGAGGGTCCAGTTGGTGTAGCAGGTCGCTAACATCTTCCTCATGGATTATGGGGGCTTTATCCTGCCCGCCGTCCCTGTCTTCCACAGTCCACAAAGATAAGGGAATCAACATCAGACTAGAAGGTAGGTCCAATATTATCATTTTGTCATGTACCTGCTACCAGAAATAAGCCAGGAAAGAGGTGCTTCCTTCCCCCCTCCAAAAAAAGGCATTGGTCACTGGAGTATTTGAAAGCTCTACCCTAACTTGCAAAGGCAGATTTTGCTTTTCTGCTGCTTTCATAGACACTATGTGATGGTGCAAATGTATTTCTGAGTTTCCATGTAAAAGCATACAGGATAAAAATAAAATTACATTATATCTGGATCCATGAAAGCTGTGGGTGGGTGGGAGGGCTGCTGCCAAAACCCTGATTTTAAGCTTCATGGGAGAATTGGGGAGAAATTGCAGCTCCTCAGTGAGATTGATTCCACGACTGCTCAGCTTGATAAGCTCAGCAGAAGATCAGCAGGAAAAAAAAATCCTAAAACCTGTGGGGGATTTTTGTTTGAATAAAAGCCCATGTTATGAAACTGTAGTACTGCTTGTTAGTAGCTTTGCTGTTTGACACATTACCCATCAGCTGATGGTGTTAGTGATTATTTAGTATTTCAGCCTCTAATTAACAAATACAATGATAAATTCCTGCAGAAAATATCGTTGTACTTTGCCCTGGATACCTTTTTAAACTTGTTTTATGTTTTCTAGTTAGGCATATAAATAGGATTCAGCAATAGAAAGGTTTTTCTGTGTGGTTGGGGTAGAAAAAACGGTTGTGTATATTTACTTCATAGTTTGAGAATTCAAGGGCACAGAGGAGCTCTTGGCACATACATCTTGGCTTTAAAGGAAACTGGGAAAGCTACACCAGGCTTCGTTGTGTTTTTCCTGTAGATCTCCATTCCCTTTGCCATCTCTCCTCCCTCTTTTCAGACGGGCTTTGAAACTCCTTACGGACCTGATACAGCATTGCTCTAGGAGTTTCCTCATAACCAAATCCTGTCACATGAGGATACTGCTAAGAGAAGAAAAAGCCCTAACAAGTTCTAGCAATGCCAAATTACATTCAGTTCTTGTATTTTCACTTGGCATGGTAACACTTCGAAAGAGCAATTGTTTCACAATCAGAACTTCTGCAGCCTGTTCATTTCCGTTCTCTTACTTAGCTGTTCAGAAACCACCAGACACCAGGCAAACCAATAAACGTCCATCTGAGCAATTATATAGCATAAACATCAAGTGAAACAAACTATTTTTTTCTTGCAAGTACAAATTAAAGGGACAAAACTGATAGTATCACTAGAAATAATTCATTTGCATGGCATTTCTTTTCTCTTTAATGAGCTTCAGGTATTAATTAAATTAAAAATACTGATTTTGAGAAAGCTTTTCTCCTAAAATAATCCCTCTGTCATGACAGATATGGGACACAATGCTCTTAAAGAAAACTCAGTACTTGCAGACATGATTCACGCGACCTTTTCAGCAAAGAACTCAAGAATATGCTAGTTGTTCCTAGGCTGTTTGGACTTAAACTTATGCTAAAAGTTGTATTTCTAAATCAGGGGCTTGTGCCTGCATCATTTGGAATAGAAGCAAGCCTCTTTTTAGACTAGTCCCTGGAAGAAACAATGCTATGCATAGGGATTTCGATGGCTCTTCCATTAGGGATCACTGGTAACATCATTTAAGATGCTCTCAATGAAGAGATTGAGTGGTTTACAGCTCTTCCCTCTGATCAGCATTGAAAGAAAAGAAATTCCTTTACACAGCGCAGCAGATGTGGAAAAATATGACATGCTTAATATCCATGCTGATAGCCATGTTACCCACACGGAAGTCCTGAGCAAGAGGGATTTCTGAATCACAGAGCTCCGAGGGAGGAGGAAACCTGATTTGCTAAGAAATCGGTTTTGGTGGGATACTTGTGAAAGAGGTCAAAAACAGCTGGGTCTGGTTAACGTGTCTTACAGTGAATTGCAGAAATCTGCAGCCTCCGTCCTTTGTTTCAGGTCTGCGTGCAACATGGAAGTGAACAAATGAGATTAAGCGAATATTATTTGGAGTCTCAGATTAATTGGTGTCCTTAACAGGATGCTGACATTTGGTCATTCTCATCCCAGTAAACTCCAGCAAAGGGTCCATGTTGATAAACCACGAAGGCTAAAACTCATATCTGCTGTCTTTAGATATCTGCAGTATAAATGTCTATGTGTACTAGTCTCCCTAGGATCCCTTTATAATAATTGGAAGAGAATTTGACCCTATTTTTGCATCTGCTTTAAGATGGTGTGAATCACACCTTCAAAATGCTTATTCCTCTTTTTTGTTTAGGCAAGCACCCAGTGATGACAGAAACAGACATTTAAGTAACAGATCTATGATATTAGGAGAACTGAATCCCAGCCAAAAGCACAAGTATACACAGTACGCCGTGTGTATGTGCACATCTCTTTTTCCATCATCCTCTGCCGATGCCAGCTGACATCTGGCTGGGCAGTACCACGGGGCACTCCTGGGCGGCAGGTCTGCCTTGTGCTCACCTAGAAAGTGGAGAAGAGGGAGGGAGGAGAGGGGCTGGCTGCTGCCCAGCTCTCGTCCCAGTATGGAGCAGGGATGTGGCTGCAGAACGCACCAGTCCTGAGAACTGACTTGTGTTTTGGGGTCCCACAGGGCAGAAATAGCCAATGTGCCTGTTATGAAAAGGCTGTAGTTCAATTCCCAAGACAATACGCAAGCACTAGGTTGGGGCCCCTCAGCTGGTGGCCTCACTGCCTCCTTACCTGATGCTTGTCATGGAAAAACAAGTCACAGGTATCAGGGCTAAAAATCAGAGCACCAGATTTCTTCCTGTTTTAATTTACAGGTATAGGAAATTATTGCTCAGCAGAGGAGGCAGTGTTAAAGCAAAACCTCTGCTTAATGGCCCAAGTATCTTCTCTGGTTGCAGACCTATCACCGCGTTAACACTAGCAGTCTGGCAGTGCATGAGGCGTTGCTCCAGTTGAGGATGTTTGGTGGGGCAGCAACAGGGAGGCAGGTCACCCTTCCTCATTGTTCCTTGAATTTGCTTTCAGGTTAGTTCAAAAAGACATTAATAAAGACTGTTTTTCTTTGAGCGAGGTTTGCTTTCTGTGATCATTTTCTGACAGTATCATTTGTTTTCAGCCTGGCAGTAGGGTTGTGGAATGAGGTCCCCCTGGACATCCGTGACTCTTTATTTTACCTGGCAGTTAACATCTCAGCTCCTTCCCTTGTCACTCGATCTGGGAGAAAGGAAACCTAGCCCTTTCTTAAGGAAAAAAAAAAAAAGAAAGGAAAAAAAAATCCCTGAGGGAAGGAATGATTATAGGGAAGATGGGATGTATACTGTACTGGGTGGCCATTTTCTGGCAAAGCAAATCAAGCCCTGAACTCAAACTCTGTTTATTAAGCAAACAAAATGTTTCACCACGTGCAGTGTGCCTGATTCTGCAGAAAACAGCAGAAACAACCTTGAAACAACCCTGTATGCCAGGCAAGGGGTGAGATAGCATTACAGTTCTACAAGATCTAAAAAGAAACCTTTGTGCCAGCTTTGGTGCAATATTTGGTTTGCTTGTAAAAAATCCAGTCTTCTATAATTTATTGTAGGTGTAATGAAATATGTTTAATTTGATGGAAAGTCCTTGATAAGATACCAGCGGTGGCAGCATGTGGATGTTTCCTAACTGGCATTTGAGAAAGCCAACATGATTTAATCAGGGCTCATTTTAACTTGACTTGTAATTGCCTGCACAGGAAAGGTAAAAAGTGAGTTCCTCTGTAACTATGAGATTCTGTTCTCCACATCCAGCTGGAATATAATATTGCTGCATTGGCTTGTAGGCCTGTGGGGTTTAAATAGTGTCTGCAATCTGGTGCCATGCTGATTTACTAATCCTTGATCTTAGTTGAACATGATCACAGTCCCTGCTTCTGTTCATAAGGGATAGGCTTACTGTTAATTGACAGGCTTTGGCGTCCTACCAAAGGAATTGCAATGTAGAGAAGGAACTAAAACTGAACAGAGGATGTATCGGACAAGCCAATTTGGGGGAAAAAAAAATCTATTTAGTAGATCTTTATGCCAAAAATTATTTTCTATTTTATTGTTTCATTAAAACTACAGAATGTGATTTGCATTTTAACAGCAACCTAATAAAAACAGAGTAATCTGAAATGTGTTTGCAGAGTGATTAAGTAACTAAGATGTGGTGTTTGGAATCTTCCCAGCTGCTCTGCTTTCCATTTATTTAATTATTGTGTGAACTTTCATGTTTGTGTCTGCTCTCAGAAACTTGTGTGCAATTGTACATGCTATGCATACCCAATCTCATATTTGTGAAATTGCTCACATATTTCAAAGAGATTGTATCCAGCGGTTGGGGGCTATGTGCCATTTTATCCAGCGTGTTTGAAATTTGATGGAAAAATGTTAGTAGTAGCTGTAGTTTCTTTTCCAGTGACTCCTAGAAATTTTAGACTGTCTTCTTATTATTCAGAACTATGTTTGCCCCAAGTTTTGATACCTTTCTCTAGCTTTCTAAACCTGGCGAAACTTCAGAGAAAAATTACTGTGAGGGTAGGCTGAAATCCTTTTCGATACATCTGTCTACATTTCTGCACTGCTGGCCTTGCAGTCCTCAGACAGTTGGCATTGAAGGGCAATATTTAGATGTCTGTGGCACTCTAGGAGAACACAATACTTCATCAAACAGTTTTGCAGCCTTCAGTATGGCTGAGCTTGCCAATGTAGGTGTGCTTGTTTGATGACAACTTTAAACCTTTCTTGTGTTTTGGATGTGTCACTCATGCTAACTTTGAGCCCACCTACCTACAGCCAAATATAAGTGCTTTGAATTCCCTGGAAACTTGTTTTTACAGAGTGAGCCAAACTTTGGAGAATGTCCTGCCTAGTTTCATAATTTCATCTAACCAAAGGAAAAGACAGGTGTTCTTTTTGGGTTTTGGTCGTAACAGACCTTTCACTGCTGTGCAAGTGGGGAGCAGACTAGGAGCCTTCCTTCTTGTTAGGTAATTTTTTTAGATTTAATGAAGAGGAGTGTAAGACTGAAAACTGAGCAAATTATTTCATGCTGAGCCAGGGCTGAACTGTGGAGCTGAACAGTGCATGGTATCTCTAAAAGTCTCAGACCAAACTCAAGCCAGGTGAGACTGTGGTGACTTGGAGGCAGCTCTGAGCCTTCCCATTTCTTAACTGCTTTGGATGTTCAGGTGTCCCTCAGATAACTGAAATGACTCTGGGGCATGTCTACTGATAAGTCTTCCAGCTTTGCCCAGCTGATTGCATCATTGCCTGGTATTTCAGCAACACCGTGTTTTGCTTCTGCCATGCAAACCTCCAGCTGGTACATTTTCCATACTGGCTGTACGGAAGATTCCTTCAAAAATGGCTGTATGACTACCTTGCAATCCCCATGCTAAATAATTTATCCCTGACTATGTACTTACGTAGGGGTATTTGGAGGTAAAGACTGTGATGTTAACAGTCATCTCATGAGTGTATGTGTAACCTGTGTTTAGTGGGCCTGTGGATAGTGGGCGGAGATGTCCACATGAACACGAGGTTTTTGCTCTCAAGATACGTCAGTTCAATAGAAAAATCAAACCTTCCTCCAAGCCGTCCCATGGCCTCTGGGGTGGTCCGAGGCCTCTGTGGCCACAACAGGCTACCCGAGCTATTGCCATATAACTACAGGTCCGTGACTCGTTGTAAGCCTCTGTCTTAGTGATGGGGGTCAGTTTATACTGCCAGGTGTGGCACATGGATGAAGAAAGAGTTCATGTTCACTCTAATGCCTACCTACTTTCCCAAGCCCTGTCAAGACCTTCCAAACTCTGAGGTCAAAAACTTACTATCTCAGGCTTAGTTAGCAGTGTCACAGCAATTTTTCCCTTGTCATCTGACTGACTGGTTGATGTCAACATTTTGGTGTCTGTGTGGTCACTGTATGCCTCACTTGCTATTGACTTAGCTGATTTTAACAAAATCTCATTCTCATCCCTGACATCTCTGCCAGCCATATCCTTACGGAAAGAATGGCTCTCTTTGTCCACCTCCTGTGAAGGGTTTTTATAAACGTGTGCTCTCATGCCTGGAGCCTTGGTCTTCTATGAGTCCTGAATCTGGTGTCAACCAGAATCAGAGAAGTCCTTCTTCAGTTTGCCTGTGGTGGTGTCCATAACTTTGCCTCAGTTATTCTGCAGCATATCCTCCTCTCCGGCACCCTGATTGTGTGGATTGTGCTGGAATACGGCACAGCTCTTTCCAGTCTGTCAGCCCTCATTTTTGTCCGTGAAGACGAGAGCACTGGAGTGAGGAACTAGGGAGAGGAGATGCTGTACACCAGCTCCTCACCCTATCTTGCATTCAGAAGAGGCTGGGGTGCACAGCTAAACACAGGAGCTGGGAGACATTCCTGGGTTCAACACCAGAGAAATGAGCTTACCCTCTAATTATTCTTAAGCAGGTTAAAAGCAAAAATGACATAAGCATTGCCAGTCTTGACAGATTGATTTATGCAACACGTCATAAAGTGATATTTAGATAGCAGTGCAACTTCAAGACAAAAAAGCATAATATTTTTGTATCAGACAGTTGCCGCTGGTTTTCCTTACTGACTCCTGGGCATGCTGTGGTTGTGACAATCCAGATATTAAAAGACTTTTGGTTTCTAAGCAGAGAGTCATGTGCTATGGAAACACTGGATGGGCTGTTTCTGGAGCTGTGAGAGAAGCTGAAGCCTCCCACCTTGTCCTAAGGCTACTGGACTGTCCATTTAACTCTGAACTGATAATAACAGTTGTGCATTTTTGAATAATCTAAGAATAATCTTGTTGTGATCACTCAGGAGAGATCGTTTGAATTAATAGTGGTATGAAATTGAAGTGGATTAGCTAAACCACATTAAAACCCTATGTGTACATTCTCATTCAAAATTAAAATGGGCTTAGTTCTTAGTTTCATTTATTTCCTGCTGTGATCATTGAAAAGTGTTTCAAATCAGGGCAACTTTAATTCTGAATAGGAAAGCCCACAGGGGAGGTGAATATGTTTTACCTAAGGTGCATTAAAAAGTTAACTTGAATTAACTTCTTTAAGAAAATTTCTTATCTTGAATGAGAGAAGAACATATTTGCTTGATGCTGAAAGTTGAAAATTGGCTTGTCATAAGACGAACATAAAAATGTGAGGTGAAAAATAAAGTCTATTCTCAAAAAGTTATTTTTTAAAAATCCTTATAAAATTTAGGAGAGTTTTTAATTAAACAAATTGCCCAGAAAATTCAGATATCCTCTAAAGAGTCATTGTGTTCCATTTGGAGACAACACTCAGCCGTTACAGTGTGAAACAGATTTGCTTTAATTGCAAATCTCAGAGCAGGCTCCTCCAGGAAGCTGCTTCCCACCTTTCATTAAGAAGGCTTGACTGTGAGGGGTACCTGCAAACAGCTGACAACTGCCTTCTTATAAATATTTTATTAAAAGTACTTATTTTATAAATAGCTCTGTGTATTGGCAGAGACTTTTGACTGATGTTGGTAAATTCTAGCTACAATTAAGTAGCTCACTAATCATTCAAAGCTGGGGAAAGTTATCAGAAGGATGCTTAAAAAAAAATCTTGAGTTAGAAATGAGGACATGTATGTTTAAAGACAGCCCTGGAAAAAAGAAGTATTGTGGTGAGAATGTAATGTATTTATTTATGGAGCTCAAAAGGGTGTGCTCTGTGAAGGTATTGATAGGCAGTCTGTCCTTTTTTCAAGTCTTATCTTCAGGGTAGCAGAGCTCAAATGTGCCAAACACTTCTCATGTTCAACTCTGATTGCATCTGTGCAATTTTCTCTGAGATTTATGTCTGGTGTAAATGAAAGCAGTGGGCATTCTATCACATTGTCTCGTTATATTTAACATATTTGTTAGATTAACTGATTGCTTAAATGTTTTTATTCTTATCACATTTGCAGTGCCAAAACTTCACTGATCAACAGAAGGGTGCTGGCTGGATGGATAACAAAGTGACTGCTGCTTCAGGCAAGAAATGCAGGCTCAGAAGTGTGACTACCCCAGCCAGGAGAGAACAGAGCTCGTGTGCCTTCGGGAGTTGCATTCCTGGTATTGAGAGGGAAGGACAAGTATTGTTTTAAGATTTTTCTAAGGGTTCTTGGGTATGCACCCCCTCACACACATGCTTTGCTTCTTCATTTAGGAGGGACTGTAGAAAAGACAAAGACATCTGCAGCAGGGAAGGCAAAAATATTCACACCTTGTCTTTTGCCGATGTTCTCTCAGTGAAAATGTTCTTGCAGAGTATTTCAGTACCACTTGCACGTGCTCTGCTACTCCAGCAAGCATCCAAGTTAAGTGAACGTAGCTGAGATCATGGATATAGGAAATAAATTGCTGTTGCTGTCTTTGTGTTGTGGTTCTTAATTCTAGAGGCTTTTGGTAAGTGGCTGTAGTAGTTTGCTTGAAGTTAGGCTTCTTTAGCTTTCTGATGTGACTTGCAGGGTCTGATGTTCTCAAGGCACAGATCTGGGTCAGAAGAAATGATGTCTGCTCTTTGCTGGGGGCTCCTCTGGTGCAAGTTAGTGCTCCAGGCCTCTGCGCTGCTGGCCTTTCAGAAGAGGTGACTAATTTACTCCTTGACTATGTCTGGTCATAAAAAGCCTTTCAGCATTGCATAGCAAGATTATATGCTCATTAGTAGCCTCTGGGCCGTTGAGTGATTGACGTGATCTTTATTTATGTATTTGCTGTATTGCACTTGCCAAGGTACTGTGAGACTGGATAAAATCCTGTACTTACTCTTCAGATTCTGCTCTGAGAAGTGAGTTGTAAATGGTGGATGTGGGAGATAGAAACCAGAGATGTACCTTCCTACACACTTTTATTTGTCTAGTTTCAGTTTCTCAAGTGCCCGTTATCCCTGCCATTAAACACTGGTTCATTTCTCATAACTGCTGTGGCAGAGAGGGGCTTGAGAAGGGTTTTGAAAGAGAAGCAAACGCAAGTCTTACAAATCAGCTCACTTTGAGACCTTCTAGAGCAAAAAGCAATTACTGTGGTAGGAGGTCAAACCAAGGCTGACATCCCAGCCAGCAAGGGGAAGAGATCGATGGGATGAGCGGAACAAGAGAGAGTAGACAGAGAAAGGCACAGGGTTAATTAGGAAGGATAAGACAAAAGCATTGAGCTTGACAGTGTGAAAGAACAGAACATCAGGCAAGGGAAAGGACATTAGCCATTTTACCTGTAAAATTGCATTGTAAGCCAATTATTATAGCTTCACGTTTAGTCATTTGAGCAACAATTTTTTGTCTGGGCTGTCCCAGAGCTTGTACCACCCTCTTCATGTTCAGGGTGACCAGGAAAATACGCTTTTCTATTCACATGAACAAGAGAAGTTTATGGAGAGGTAACAGGTACCATTGACACAGTGGCGCAGAAACAGAGGTTACCTGTTGCAGTATCGGGCTCTGTGTGCCTCAAATTGAGCCTCGTGGCTGCAACCTTCAATGCCCCAGCCGTGCTTCTTTCAAAACACATAAAGAAGGTGGAGACTGAATATTGCAAAGCCTTGGTAATTTTAAATTTGCTTCTCATACAACTTGAATGTCATTGTTTAGACTGTGTGGGCCTCTTTTATGTTCCTGCATATGATGTACTTTCTTACCCAGAAAACAATGGATAAACTTTGAAACCATGCCTACAAAAGCCACACAAAATGGACATCTCATAATGCTCCAATATACT
This sequence comes from Pelecanoides urinatrix, assembly GCA_013400755.1. Taxonomy (NCBI): domain Eukaryota; kingdom Metazoa; phylum Chordata; class Aves; order Procellariiformes; family Procellariidae; genus Pelecanoides; species Pelecanoides urinatrix. The sequence goes on along the minus strand of VZTQ01003842.1, from coordinate 30,379 downwards.
AATTTAAAAGTTGGTGGGGAAATTGTCCAGGATGTACAATATCACACCAAGGTTTTGTTCAGAGCGATTTTTTTAATGAGGTTTTTGTTGTTGTTGTTGTTGTTGGTTTTGTTTTAAATCTTTGAAAATAGGATTTGACGCTGATCTGCTGAAAGGCCTTATCCAGCAGTACTGCTGGCACTAAGTCACAGTGTAAACACAGCCTGGCAGTATAAGTCACAATGGACCACAGCTTGAAAATTATTGGCCTAGCAGCCCAGGAGCGGGAGCTCTCAGAGCTCTGCCTTTGAATCTCTTTTCCATTTCCTTTCTGAATTTCATCATAAACAGTATTAAAACCAACATTTCTGCTTCTTGCTTTTGCCTGTGTAAAGGGAAAAGTGCAAGCACAGAAAAAGATTTTTTTTTTTCCCCTCATAAAGTCTTTATTCAGATGCTCATCAACCTAACTTTTCCTTCCTTCTCCTCTTTGCTCACGGGCTCTCAGCTCTCCTTCGCCGTATCCCCCTGCTTCTGTTAGCATTGCTCCTTTGTGCCTCACGTTGCTTCTCTTCTCAGCGTGGCCTGCTGATGTGCCATCGTGCTGAGCAGAGGGGCTGGAGTGAGTGAGAGCCCTGCCAGCAGTGGAAGAGGCAATGCTGTGCCTCCATTCAATGTCACACTTATGTTCACTGATTATCAAGAGGTGCTGGATCCAGCCGAGCCACTTCAGCTTGGTGTGACAGCGTATCAGCAGGGTAAGGAGGGAACCCCAAGCCCCGGTGCACCTTGATTCAGGAAAGCATCCCACGGCAGATGTGGGCTTGCTTTCCTTCTGATCGGCGGGGACTTGATTCCCTTTGTGTCTGTCCAGTGAGACACTTCTGAGACGATGTGATCATACTGCATCACTTGTATGCCTAGTAGCACACAGCAGGCGGGGCTAAGGGTTTGATCTCCTGTATTAGTTCCTTGGATGCCCTCCAAAGCACATCGTCTTAGGCTCTTGGTTGAGAACATCAGCCTGCAGCAAGCATCCCCTCTCCTGCTGAAGGCTGGAGCATTTCACCTTACTTTGGGGTGCTGTGACAGTTGCTGTGTCTCAGCTGGGACACGGTGGCTTGTTAAGCTGCTGTAACCTTCTTTACATTTGGCTGTGGCTCTCCAGCCTCGAACAAGATAATGCTTTGCGTTGCTTGTTTTCACCAGCACTTTGCGGCCACTGAGATTGTGTTTGCCATCGGGCTGGCTTCACTGTGCCACCATGGTCACCTACAAGGGTGACAATTCTGTGTTGGGCTTTCAGTCACTCTGATCATTTATATCCCATTCGTGTGACACTTTAGCATCTTAATTGTTCCTTGGGTTTGTGTAACATTTATATTCCCTCTCCCCCCAAATCCAAAAACTAGTGTTATTTAGAAAGAATTTGAAGTGTTGCAGTAGCCTGCAGACAAGATGATGACAAGGTTTGCAGCATCATCACCTGCGGGACAGAACTATGCACATCTGCCTGGTAATCAACACGTAAAGATAGCTCAATACTGTGTGCCACATCAACTGAAGCAATAAATTGCTTCCTGTGTGGGAAAATATTAACATCCCAAGCAAAAATTCAAATGAAAATTCTGTTCACTGTTAGCAGTTCTCTACTGGTACTGCCCCAAACAGAGCTTTTAAGTTAAGAGCCCCTTTTTGATAACACGGGCAAATCTAAAAAGACTCCATAAGAATTTATATAGGTTTTTCATGTCAGTGTGGAGTCTGCACATAGCAAGAGAGTGAAAGAGAAAAGTAGAAGAAAAGAACAGAAGGCAAGCAAGAAAACTGATCAAATCTGACACCAGGGACTGACTCCACTCACCACAAAACTTAAGGACAGGTGTAATTCCCCTCACTTTACATATGAGAAAGTGAAGTTCACTTGCTCTCTCACACACTCTCTCACACTCTTTCATCTCTTTTCCTAATGCTCTCCATGACTTCTGTCTTTAGTCAGTCCTCCTTGCTGTAAGTTTTTATAAATTGTAATTGGACAATCTTCCAGATGCTGGGGGATGCCTTTGTCAGAGGAGTTCCTGGAGATATAGCCCCTATTTGATAAGGTTGAGATTTGCTAAATTAACGAAGGACTACTAAAGATATGATTATTTGCTTGTAGTAGAAATCCTGTTTTACCAGCAACTATTTTTAAAGAACCTTATTACAAAATATATATGCTTGTCGATTCATGTTCATGAATTTTATTTTCTGTATGAATTTATGAATATCGTGATCTGAGTGTGTGTCTTGTTGGGAATTTGGGCATTAGCCTGCGTGCTTACTACCCTTGACCTGAAAGATCCCAAGTGTGTAGGCACAATTTGAACTCATTCCCCCAAATCATTCATTTTTACACTCTCTCTGAGTGTACACGTGGCTCTTAGTCACATGCAAAAGCCCCACACATAACAGTGTTGAGGCAAAACCCAGTACCATTATAATTTGGGCTTCAGGTATTTCCTCTTTCATGTACTGTAATTACTTCATAAGTTCTTGTCTCAGTAACTTTATTCATACCTACCTTGGCATCTTGCTTGCTACAGATTTTAGGCTGCAAAAAACTGTTTTGGGAGCTCTTCCTTCAGATTCATCATCATCACATGAATTTTTGTGGACTTTAATAATTTTTTCAGATGTAATACTTTCCTCATGATGCTATGGTATTCCCATGTTGGATTTCCATAGTACATTCCTTTTTATAAGTCCTGGAAGAACTTCTTTCTCTTCCAGCCTTGCTGGATTTTGTTTCTATTTGTTTAGCTTAATTTTCACTTTTTTTTTTTCTTTCTGGCACTGCAAGTAGAAAATGGTGTCTATCTTATCTTCAGCTTGTGCTAATTTTTTTTCTTCACATGCTGTGACTCTTTCTGCTAGAGCACTGATTTGTCATGGTAAATTATACATAGCTCAGTGTCATGTGGATTTCTGTGCTTTAAGTTGCAGAGTTCTTTCTCTGTTTTCATTAGAGTCTAGCACCTTTCATCAAACACTTTTCTTTCTTTTGCAGCTCAAAAGAGTAAATACTGTTCTGCTTTTTCCTTAGCTGCTTTGTTGCAGACCCTACAGAAGTTTTTTACAGCAATATCTATGCAAACTACTCTATCTGGAGTGTGTGCTGAGAAATATCACAAATCAGTTTTCGGTGAGAAGTGGGAATTTGAGAATCACTGTTATATTTTCCTTTTGACTCTTGACCCTGGCTATATTCCTCAATTACTCTCTGAGGATTTCATGGCACGATTACTGTTATTGGGTATGATTTATTTTGGCTTTGGGCAGGTGAGCTGTGGGCTGCTCGGATGGTTCAATGACACTAAAGCCTTGTCTGGTGGGACGGAGCCGTTCAGAGGACTGCCCTTTGCTGAGCTACAAGAGCTCTGCCCGTGCTGTGCTGTTTTGTCGAGCAAGTGGGGGAAGCACCTTCTCATTCCCATTGAGATGAAATTGCATGAAGGGAGATTTGTTATTGGGAAAGCATGGAAGAGGCAGGAAATTGTCTTGGTCTGTTTTTTCCCTTAGAGCTTGGAAAATGCACTTCTTTTGGCGGGTAAGTCAATCTTTTTGCCAGGCCAAAGTTGGAACTGAGCCAATGTTTGCTGGTGTAGGTAGATGGTAAGGGAAGTTCATAAAGAGCTTTACCGTAGCCCTTGTGATACTGGAACAGCTCTGGGTATAATCCCATTAGGTGTTGCAGATACTACTGCTTGGGCCCTTGCTGCTGCAAGAGGGAGATGGGGTCTTGGTCCTTTCCTGCCCTACCGCAGACTGGGGGAGGCAGAGGGGATGCGGAAGAGGAGGCTATGCCCATTTCAAAAGAGGTGAAGTTCCACCCTCAGGAAAACTGAGTCGCTGAAGAATGGGGTGATATTCCGGCTGAGCTGCATCGGCCCTTCACACCTTCCTCCACCACTCCCCAGTCTGCAAAAGCCGAAGCCGACTCTCTCTTACATCCAAAACAACTAGTTCAAGGACTATTGTATACACAGAATAATTGAACAGGTGAGCTGAAGAAAATAATTTTTCATGGACTTCCTAGCCCCAGATTATAATTGCTGCCTTGTAACTAAGCAGTTCTTCAGTGACACAGGAAGGAGCAGATAAATGCCAAGCAAACAGTATGTACATCTCTAATTTAGTGCAGTAGGACAAAAGATGAAGTAGGAGCTGTGTATTGACAAGCTGTAGCACCATGATGAAAAGTGTCCTGATTTGCTTCAAAGTGAGGGTATAGGCTTTGGTCCTAACTCTCAGAAGGGGGTGCTATTACCTCATCTGATTTCTTTGTATTTTATATGTATATCTATATGTTTTACATGCATATGTATGTGTACGGAAACCCACTGAGGTTTTAAAAGCAAGCTAAAACATTTCTTTCCCTTTGCCCTCTGCTTTAGTTCAAGTTTTTTGGAACAATGATAACAAAGTTGCTGCTTTTTTGTTTTAGTGACTTGCTAGGGCAGTGTGGAAAAAAATGGATTAGATATCCAGCAATATGGTATTCCTTTGAAAAGTATGAAAATCCTTGAAAAAGGAAAACTGGAGGAACAAAAAGAAGAAAAGGCACAGAAAAGTGGGATATTTATTTCGTATTGTGCAGTGCTTAGAAAAAACTACTGTCTCGTGCAAGAAGTGAAAAAAATGTATTCATACTAAGTGTGTATTAATGAGAAAAGCTGGTTTGAAATCAGTATATTTTACTAAGCAAAAAATGCGATTTTAGATTATGAAATCTGAAAATTTAAAAAAGTCTGGATGTTGTTGTAGTATTTCCACTATTTTTTTAAACTCCTGAAATTCATTGTTTGGATATTAAAATGGATTTGTTCATTTCTTACATCATTTGGCCATTTATTTAATTTGCACCTCTAAATTAAAATACAATAGTTGGATATCTCCGTCTTGGACACATTGTTAATGAATGTGACTGACTGACTTTCTTTTCCTCACACCTGCCTGTACCTGCTAATGCATAGAGACGTGTCATACTTCATCCCTACTGAAGCCCTGCTTTGGAAAATGATACCTGGAGCTGGACCCTCTCTCTCTTCATTGCAGCCCCAAGGCAAGACGGAGCTCAGGTACTCAATAGCCCAGTTAGACTGGGCACAGCAAACAATGAAAGTTGTGCAAGGATCCTCCTGCTTAATCTGCAAAATTCCCCTAGCATTCTTAGCAGATACTGGAGCAGGAAGGCCATGCTCCCTGGCAGGAATTCATGACCATCCATGAGGGAACGTGACACAACTTGTTTATGGGCTGCAGCTGTACCTTTGAAGAACAGCCTTGCCCTCATGCTGCTGGTTTGCAGGGCTGTGAACTGTATCTTATGTGACTAGGTCACAATCCTGAATTAGGGGCCAAAATACAGCCTTGGTATTAACTGATAATAATTAAGCAGCCATATCCTGCAGCACTGCAATTCGCAGCAGAATTTCTGTTTATTTGGGATTAAGGCCACAATCATGTTCTAGGTCTTACGGATGAACACAAATCCTCCTAATCTTTCCACAGTGTGGAGTGCTGCTTCCCACAGATGCCTACGATCCAGACTTCCTGCAAAAACCACCCATCAGCTTCAGCTGGTGCTTTGCAAACAAGAATTTTCAAGATGGTCCCTATTTTTTACATAGGGACCTTCTTTTGCAGATATTTGGTCAATGTCTCTGAAATAATTTACTATCTTCAGTGACCTGAGGATTGCCCCTTCTAGGTTTCTTATGCCCTATCTATCTCCCTTGTGGTAATTTCAACATCTTGTTACATGGAAAGGGGTATGAAGACAGTGTTAAAATGATATCGAGACAATAACCTTGCCTTTTAAATTCCTCACTTATCCAGAGGTCAGAGTTGGATTTTGGATACAGGAGGAATTAAATGTGGAACTTCAGAAGAACAGTAGCAGCTCTTGTAAGTATTTCCCAAATCCTTGTCTTGTAGCTCGGTGAATTGTTTCTTCTCACCAGGGACAGAAGAGGACTGTGTTTATCACAGTCTCAGATGCCTACCTTAGGGCGAGATGAAGTGCCTCTGGAGATGCATGTTTCTTTCCAAGACAATAAAGGAACCCTAATTTTAAATCTAAACATCTGACTTTTAAATGTTAAACCAGATTAATCCTACCCTATCTGAGACCCATGGGAAGACACTCTGGCAAGATTCAAGTGATTTTAAAAAGTCTCTTAATCTAGTCCCAGAGAACTGGCTAGCATCATCTTGACTCTTCCAGTTTTCTCTTCGTGCTTCCTAAGTGACCTCTATATGTTGGAGCTAAGCTAGGACAATAACTATTATATATGCATTTAAATGAACACTCAAGTGTAAGCAAGTGACTACTCACATACTTACAGTTAAACCCGTGAATAGATTTTTGGAGGGTCAAGACTTGAGGGGGTTAGTTTACATGCTCAGGCAGTAAACCGATTTCTTCATGTCTAGGATGTGCTTGGGATTCTGGATGTTCCTAAAAATGTGCAGGATGAATATGAAATGGCCTTCTCCAAGGCCACGGTGTCTAGAAATAGTCAAAGGTGGGTTTCACTTCGCAAGCTCCTTGAAGCCTCTGTGGAAGAAGCGGGGTTTTAAGGAGATGGACAAGAGAAGGCTCTTGTGCATTCAGAATAGTTGCAGAAAGACTGACAGGGAATAAAGATAAACTGTTCAGTTTGATAGCTTTATTTTCTTTTACTTTGTATATATGTATTTCGAAAAACAGTGACTCCATTTTTTTAGGGTCTAACTTAAAAGATCATCCTATGATTTCTGTAACAATCTCATCTAGAATTGTCCACTGTTAAGATTTTTGAGATTTGTTCTAGGCAAGAATGGTCTTGCTTGCACGTTGTATTTGTTAGCAACTTCTAAATACCAAAGGTTAAAATCCTCGGGAATTGTTTTAGAAATTTGCTGACCTGTTGTCCAAAAGAATCACTCCATCTTGCATTACTGAAAATGGCCATCCATGGGAGTGGAGTTAAGCCTGTGTGTGCTGGACGCTGCAAACCTCCCTGGATGCTGGAGAGTCACTGCTGGCTGGCTGGTCATCATCCTTGGAGCATGCCATGTGTGCTCTCCTGACTTGTGCTGCACTGTGAATACTCACTTTCTGTCCTCATATCCAGAACCTGGACACTTGCTCCTGCCACCCAGGATCTGGGTGAAGCTAAGCCCTGCTCCTATCCTGTGCAGGACCCAGTGTGCCTGTGGGAGCACACAGTGTGTACATGCCGTCCCATGCTCGGAGGGATGCTGGGCCAGGCCATGCCTCCTGAAGGACAGACTACCCAGGGGGTGCTTGCTGGGAAGCAGTGCAGTCCTCCCAGCCTACACTTGGCTGGGCCAAAAACACATGGTCCAGTCATCCATGTGCACATGAATGGCAACCCTCTCCTGTTTGGGCATCAAGGTAATAATAAGCAGGTTAAGATGAGACATTATGCTGATGAGACATGGTTAGTTAATACAGAGGATGTGATAAAATCAGTGTGCGTGTCCTGGTTTCAGCTGGGATAGAGTTAATTTTCTTCCTAGTAGCTGGTATAGTGCTGTGGTTTGGATTTAGTATGAAAATAATGCTGATAACACACTGATGTTTTAGTTGTTGCTAAGTAGTGCTTACACTAAGTCAAAGACTTTTCAGCTTCCCATCCTCTGCCAGGTGCACAAGAAGCTGGGAGGGGGCACAGCCGGGACAGCTGACCCAAACTGACCAAAGAGATATTCCATATCATATGACATCATGCTCAGTACATAAACTGGGGGCAGTTGGCCGGGGGGCAGCGATCACTGCTCTGGGACTGGCTGGACATCCGTCAGCGGGTGGTGAGCAATTGCACCACTTGTTTTTCCTGGGTTTTGTTCCTCTCTCTCTCTCTCTCTCGTTGTTTTTTCTTTTCATTACAATTTTTTATTATTCTTATTGTTGTTGTTGTTGTTGTTGTTGTTGTTTTGTTTTGTTTTGTTTTATTTTATTTTATTTTATTTTATTTTATTTTATTTTATTTTATTTTATTTATATTATTTTCTTTCAATTATTAGACTGTTCTTATCTCAACCCATGAGTTTTCTTACTTTTGCTCTTCCAACTCTCTCCCCCACCCCACTGGGCAGGGTGGGTGTGAGCAAGCGGCTGCGTGGTGCTTGGTTGCTGGTTGGGGTTAAACCAAACAGCGTGCAATCTTCTTCTCTCTTTTGCTAATGCCAGCAGAGTACACAGTAGTTGCTCAACTTGGACACCTGGGTGTGGAGAGCTCTGCTTCTCATCGCTGACAGTGTTGAAGGGTGCAGGAACAAAACTTTACTGGACCCACCTGACTGATAGACTGGGGGTGGCAGGAAAAGCAGGTGAGCCCATGTTGGAGAGGATTAATACAAACCCTCATAGGTACCTGTGTGCAACATGATGATGCCTTCTTTTGTCATTTTTTATAGCCATGCCATAGTCTTGGGCAGGCATAATCACCTTGATGTTCTGGTACAGGCCACACAACTCAATGTAGAAAGCTGGCACAGCATCTGTTTTCCTCTCCGCCACCTATCTGTACTTCTCGTCTTGGCTCCAGCTGCAACTCATATTCTTGTGGGCATATATCACATATCAGATGGGATAATCAGGCCCTTCATGTCTGACACTTCTTTACTACAAGGGTGAGTTCTCCAGTACGGGTCGATAAGACTGTGTTACAGAACAGTCCATGAAACTTAGTGTAAAGTGGTTTCAGATACCTTCTAGCATTTTACCAGCATGTAAACAGTTAGCTGCTGTTGGAAATCCTAAGCTACAGACAATGGGAGATGGTAACCTCTTGTGCGCAGCATTTAAAACTATAGGATCATTGACCTTGAATCATGCATGTAGCCTGGGAAATCTAGAGTTAAGCAGCTTGCAAAACCATAAAAGCCAGCCACCGGTCTGAAGAATAGAAGCCTTCTTCTAGTTTTCCTGCTGATATACACTGTTGTTTCAATCAAAGTACAGGTAGCACTTGAAGAATGACAGATCTTGTGAGCTTTATATACCAGTATAATGAGATTATGCTTCATGACCCTACTGCATTTGACTTTTACATTAGAAAATATGATTCAGGAATTCATTTGAACAATCCACAAAAACATAAATGAAAAGATTTTTTTTTTAAATTGCTGGTTTCTCATTAATTGCACATTGTAACTGACTCACAGGAAAGGAAGAATCATAATGAAGAAAATCAGAAATAAAAAGGCACCCACAATCTTAATGTGTATCAGTACTGAAAAAATTACAAAAATATCATGAAAAGCATAGAAAACTATATTTCTCTTACTAGCTTTATTCTTATAACATTATCACATTTAAAAAATACAATTTTAGAAAAAAAAAGAACTATAGCTTTTTGCAGTGATAGGCGACAGGTCAGAAAAGCATTTCAGAATAATTTTACACCTTTTAACCTTAAAAAATACTTTGCTGACAATTGAGAAAGGGCCTTAAAAGAAGCGCTGATAGGCATTCTCACAGCAGGGTTGCCATGTCCCATCACATAGCAGAGGGTTTCTGCATAATGTATCCTGTAATAAGAAGTATACTGCAAATCACAAGGCTTGAGTAGCAGTTTTAAGAAAGTAATCCTTGGCATGAACTGCTATTAGTGATGACACTGAAAGTTTGTTACATAAAACTCTTTAGAAGACACAAAGAAGGTAAACTGTTTAAAATTTTGATTCGAGCCTTGAAAGAACTACTTTGTCATAGAAATTTGTCTGCATTTAAATATATATTTAGTGTTCTCTGTTTTTCCATTTTTGCTTATGCTTGGACAGGCTTGTTAAACGAAAACTGCAGAGTTTAGTTAAATGAATGTCACTTTTCTCTCATTCTGTGCTGCAAATGGTAATTGTTCAAAAAGTGTCTTAACAATTAATGGTGTTAATTATGAATGCTAATACAATCAATAATCACTGAGAGTCCCCATGTTGCAAACCCTTTACAAAAAACTAAAAACTAAAAAAAAAAAAAATTCCGGTATAACAAAGAGTAAATCAGTCCATCAAAGCACAGGAAGCTATATTCATGTTTTAATAGCTAGACTAATCAAAATGGGATATGAATCTAGAAGAAACCTTCTTGTTGAAACTAATTTTATTTTTGTCTGGGAATGTAAATAAAAGAAAACGTGAAGGGGCCATTTCCAGGCAAGTTCTTTTCAGTGTTAATGATGCAAATCAGTGAAGTTTCTCAGTCCCTGGGGAATCTTTTTGTCTTTCTCATTTCCATAAGAATGATTTTTAGGTTATTAAAATAAAAATCTAATGGAAATAAAAATTCTTTATACTTTTCTCACAATACAGTTTAGTAGATATCTGGAAAAAAAAAAACCGAGAACTGGAATTGACTTTAGAACTATAACAAACCTTCTTAGGAGAGGATTGGTCACAAAATGTTTTTGTTTTTCTAATGGAGACATTTCTGGTTGTCTTTAATAGTATTTGAGAGAAGTTGCAGTCATCTGAAAGCTTGATGTTTCAATGTATCATCTCCAGCATTTTCTCAGCGGCTAGTAATGGGGAATGAAACGTTTCATTGTGTTGTTTTCTAAGTGAGCAGTATGAGAAATGGGCATCCACATAATAATTAAAAATTTGGCTTGCAATTTTTTTGGCAAATAGTTTTTTCAGAGCTAGATTCTTCTTGAATATCAAGGACTGGACTGATAGTGAAACACTAAGGAAGCACTGGAAATTTTAAATGACTTTTAATCCCATCCTTGCTCCAGAAAGAAACTATGTGAGTGACTCATTAAAGGGCTGCTATTAAACTGTGGCTTTGCTATAAGCTCTGTTTAAGGCAGGATACACCACATAGTGGTTCAGGATTGGTTTTACTTTCCCTCTTTTTCCAGGGAACAGTGAATGGCAAAAAGAGATTAACGTAGTCCATGTCAGCCCCATGTCCAGCACAGGTAACACCTCCCTCCCTCCCATGCCGGTGTGTAGGGGAAGGACTAAATGATGCCCTCCCCTATCCTGACCCACTCTGCACAGAAAGAGAGTAGTCACAGAATCTGCTCATACACACACTTGCACACGCACATCTTCTCCTTGTGCAGCAGAAGAAAGCGATAGCCTGGAGAAGGAGATGGAAGAGCACCAGCCCTGCCACCCGCCTCCCAGCACGCAGCACAGCTCACCCCCACGCTGGTGGGAGAGGGCAGGTATCAGCAATAACTGTCAAGGGAGCTTGGGGCACCTTACACACACAGAGGAGCTGCTGCTGGGTTGCATGGCCAGGAGCAGAGAAGATGACACGAGAGGGAGTGTGCTCTTGTTTTCCAGGCAGTCCTCAGCAAAAGCTCTCCATCCTCACATTCACTAGCTGCTATAAACTAAATGGCCTGAGCAAAGAAGCAAGACAGTCTCCTTGGTACTCTTGCAGCCACCGTCTCCAGCGAGAGCCGAGCGGGGACGGGGAAGAGAAGCTGCTCCGGCGCAGGGAGGGAGCCCCACCGCCGGCTCTCCGAGGAGTCAGGGCTGCACGAGGAGGCTGGAAGCAGGAGGCACAACAGAGAACCAAGTCTCTGTGCTAGCCCCAGCCCATGCACTCTTGTCTCTTTGACACCAGTAATTAGGGAGGCTGCAGTCCTTCAGGAGTTTCACATGGAAATGGAGCTGGAGATTACTGCAGCTTGGGTTGGGATTGCTTCCCTCTGGGTCTCCTCTTCAGCTTCTAGTGGGCCACCAGGAAGACTCAAACTGTTTTCATGGGTCCTGGGTCCGGTTTATGGAGGAATAAACAGACCTCTAGGGCTCAGGGGGCATAGGGAATGACCATCCAGGGCAAATCCACAGATTCCAGGAGGTCATTTACCCCTTGACCCCCCATAGCTCCTCGCTGAAGGCTTCCACCCCTACCCCAGCCTTCCCCAGCTCTGAAGGGAGCCTTTCCCGCAGCTCCAAAGGGAGAGAGCCATGAAATGTTCCTGGCCATAGTGAAGTCAGAGGATTCCCAAGCTCTGCCATTCACAGATATGAGTCAAGGGCCACAAAACCTGAGATGGGTTCTAAAATCTCGGGTTCAAAACAAAAGAAAAAAATAGTCATTTATAATGCTTTTTAATCAACAGCACTTCTAAGTACTTTTTGACCTTGACTTATTAACTGTTCTTTGCCATCTGATATTACTGTTAGAAAGGTGGTTATCTCCCAGCTGTTCTCCAGGTCCTGAGAACAGTTCGTTTTCTGTTTCCTTAATGCTTAGTCATCTGAATCCAAGTGCCCAAGCTTTAAGAAGGAATACCGCATACCTGATGAAATCATAAGGTGTGGCAACACAACTGGTCCCTAAGATTAATGCTGTTCTTCACCTTCTGTGTTTGGGTGAGGTGAGGACCAAGCCCAGGAAAGCTTTTGAAGCCTTTAAGGGACGAAATGAACAGTTAGAGGAACTCCTTCCTATTCCTCACTCCTCCTCATAGTGGGGTCCTGAGCTTTATGCCATGCCCCTACACCCCCACGCAGAGTGTGGGAGACCCCAAAACAGCCCGCACTGCCTGCCGTAACCAGCAGGGAGAGAAAGGAAGGAACCAAGGCACCTTCCCCTGACCCCCGGGGGTCAGCTCTGCCTGCCTGTGTGCACGCCCTCGCCCACCCTCCTACCATGGGATGCTAAAACACTTCTTCCAAAAAACCTAAATAACATACATTTCTAAATGTAGGACACAGCCAGTGTTTTATATAATCCTTTATAGATGGCTACTGTCCAGTGCATTTGCCCAGGATTTAGATGATTCCAGTCCCTCCTGTTTCTGGGGTGACGTATCTCCCATTCCCGGGGTGTGCTCTCTGCCCAGCTAGGAGCTTGTCTGCTAAAGCATTGCCAGGGGACACCCAGGCATTCACTTTCCGTGGCATGCCAGAGAGAAGGAACATGACCCTGTAGCCTAGGGGCTGAGTGGGGAAATCTGGGATACACTCATGTTTCAAGGAAAGATCTGAGGGGTAAATTCAGCCTTGTCCCCACCTTTCCTGCTGAGGACATACAACTATACAGAGCTTGAGTTCCCCTTTAGGAAGAGTGAGGCATGAGTTTTATTTCTTTCAGGCAGAGGAAAGATTGCACCTAAAGTGCCCATCTCCTAGGGAAATAGAAGAGCATTGTAGATACTGGACAGATACTGATGCTGCATGTTGCAGGGATCCTGATCTACCTAGTGTGTAAGAAAACATCTTATGCCATGTTCCTACATTCCCTCTTACATATTCTCTTACACACCAGTTAGGCAACTTGCTCAGCCTTCTAAGCCCTTTGCTAGATGCGGCCTGAATTCTTCTCCCAAAATGGGCTGGACTTGGAGGGCATTACATGGAAGGGGATTTCAGTGGCAATTTGCGAGCATCCCGTTTGGTCCGGGACTCACTGTGCCCTGGTGTACTCCTCACGTGCCATGTTGCTAAGTGACACTTTGCAATGTGCATCCTGCGGTCTTCCCTTGCCGATTAGGTACACCTCCAATGCACTTTCCTCTCTGTCTCCAAAATGTAGCATTATGGATTGCAGCCTCGTAGATGCTGGGGATGGGAGTGGAACCTGTTCTGGGAAAAAGGTCCAGCAGACTTGCAGAAAGCATAACTGGATACCACACAGCTGACATGAACTGGTGTGGAAATGCTGTCAGATCATCTACTCAGAAACCCATCTCAGATCATGCCATCTGCACATCTCGCCAACCGCTTCCAGCCGGTGCTGGCTGCTGCTGGGGGCCTGAGACAGGACTGCTGCTCCTGAAGCCCTCTGAGCTCTTGCTCTCCCCCGGCAATGACTACGTGCACACCTGAACTGTGGTGTGGGCTGGAGCGGGCTGGGACTAAACGGGGTGATGTCAGGCTGGGGCGAGCTTTCCAGTCAGACTCAGGTTGTGTGAGCCCACATTGCTCAAGAGATGAAGAGGCTTACACTGTCTGCCCTATCCATTCCCTGTATTCATTTAGGCCGTTCATTAATTTCTCTGTGCTAGTTTTACGGGAGATATCCCCACATCCCTAGTGGGCTCTTTGGCTAGTGGGCCACAGAAAAGACAAAATGGGGTCATATAAGAAAACAGAGCTTGCTGTAACATGGACTTTGCTTCCCTTACCCTCTACTCCAAGACTGGATCAAGGCTTTCTTCATGTGAATCCCAAGAGTATCTGCAAAGTAAATTAAAAGAGGAGCCATTTGCCAGACTACTCCATTTGGGGCAGAAAAGCAAGTGGCCTGGCATCTTTTAGAGCAAAATGGGAGAATCCTGCAAACACTAATGTTTCCCCAGGGCTAGACAGCCTCTAATCAGGAATTACAATTGTGAATTTAAGCATCTTAAAATGCCTTTGTGCTTTTTCAGGGGCCTAAATTCCACCTGACTCTGCCAGGATATGTGGAGGACCCTCCTGTGGAGAACTTCAAGGCACAGGGATATTCTCACCAGACTTTATGGTATCACAGGAATGAGACATCTCCTTACCCAGTTTGTTGAAACAAGAAATTGTTTCTTGTGATCCTTTTACAGTTTTCTGGGGAAGATCCTCTGTATGTTTTCTGGGACCATCCTTTCTGGCTAGGTCCTGCACAGGAGTTATATCCCCCAGAGAAGCGATTTGAGCAGGGATAGCTCTGGTAGTAGGTGCAATAGGATTGCTTTAAAAGTGTCAGAAAAGTATGTTCAGAAATGTGAAACTTTCTTCACCAACAAGGTGAATCGGCCAGGATGAGGAATCCTGTTATAATTAATTAATTAGTGCATTAATCGGCAAGGACCATGAAAAGCATAGCTGCTTATCCTAGAAGATAGGCAGAAGCCAACACTACATTTACATTTCAGTAAGGACAGAATATATCCCACAGAACTTGAACAGGAACACCAGCCTGCCTCATATTTGCAGAAAGACGTAGCTCTGTTGGTTTCCCTCTGCTCTCAGGTATTCCCCGGAAGAGGAATTCTCAAGAGGAAATTCCTGTTATTTGTGTTTCTCTCTGGTTTTGCCTGGGGGGAAGGCGGTGGGCGGTGATGTTGCCTTACCACAGTCTTTCATGGAGAAGACTGCAATTGCATCATATATTTGCAGTGGTTCTAACCAGCGATTTTGATGTACATCCCGGGGAAAAATGTAGACGTTGAACAAGCTGTGTTTGTGGTAGGGATGGTCTTTGGTTTTGTTTCAGACATTGAGGTTTAAAAACCCAAATAAATCTTTTTGCATTGTCAGAGGTGCTTCCCTTGTTTTTGCCATTGGCACTGGCACCTCAAGCCACACAGCCCAACTCCTAGAAAATTTACCCACCTCCCGATCTTAAAAACCGCCGTTGCCTTAGGTCTGCAGCCTCTGAAAAAGTTGTCTTGGGAAAGATGCNAAAAAAATAAGGGAGGGGAGGGGGAGAGAGAAATAACCCCCTCTAAAGTTTGTACAATTAGGACCCATCTGCTAAAGATAGACTTTGTGCTTTTCACTTGTACTTTCCCTTCACTACAAGGATATGTATTTTAAGAGGTAAGCTGATAAATGCAGCTAATTCAGAATTATAGCACACAGGGTCAGAGGAAAAAGGAACAGGGAGGAAAGGGGGGACCGGGAAAGGAAAAAGAGTAAGATTTTTGGAGCAGGGCTGCACAATGGAAAGGATGGGAAGCATTCAAATGGCTTAGCGCTGCTTTAGAGCGTGTTTTGTGAGGTCATCATGGGGAAATGACTAAGAAATTTATGAAATGCTGATGTCAAAGGTAAGCTGATCAAATCAGCATTGATTCAGCAGAGTAATAAATATGGGTGTGTGGCACTTACAGCATGTTTGTAATGACACAAATACTTAATGAATTCTCAGAAATCATTAGACCTACTATGCTGTGAGCTGTAGATGAAGAATACTTCTGGTATTTCCGCTTTTTATTTTCATTAGGAGGGTAATCGCTTTCAATTTGTCCTTTAACAAAGATGTTTATGATGTTAGTTTGAGGCAACTAAAATGCATGTTCTCAGTGAATTTCAGAAAAAAAGCAAATAGGAAAGAAAAAATGTAGTCTCCGAAAAAAACAGAGGGGTGATAATTTGCCACAGACCTGTGAAATGCTCACTGTAATTTCTTTTTTAGCATATAGCAAATAATTCAACATTCTTGCATTCCCTGGTTTTGTCCTATATGAGTGAGGACGCTGTAGGTATCTGTGTACGGTGTTAATTCAGGGAGTTGGGGTATTGGTCCTTATGTTTTTTGCTTTCTCTGTCTGCTTTTTGACAAAAAGTTGTAACTCCAGAAGCAATTTTATTAAGTCCACCAAACTAATCTATCCCTCCTCCTACTGCCCTGATGATATCAGTGAGCGTTGAAGCCCAGGAAAGAGATTGTTTGCTGGATTCTCCTGTCTTTTGCCCTTGAACTGCTGGAACCGCACCTTATAAAATATTGCAATGTAAGTATGTACATTTATA